>JAIPRM010006124.1:6362-19254 GCA_025469315.1 Stegophylla sp. TES_Ste_2020 | reverse complement strand
TATATACTTGCGCTATAATCAACAGAACGATTTTTTTTTTTTTTTAATAATGATCTTGACAGTTAAAAAAATGGAAGAGGGGGGGGCGCAAATTTGGTTTTCTGCCAGGGGCGCTACTGATTCTTTCCACGGCCCTGTTCCAAACTTAAAAGTTGAATAATAATAATAATAATAAGTCTGTTGATTGTTATTAACGGAAAAGGATGTCCATTTTCCTCAAAGGACGTCAGTAATCGAGTTATTGACTACTTACTAGTGGCGCAACCAGGATTTTTTCAAGAGGGGTTGTCTACCTTTAAATTTCTACTATAATTATTTAAATATAATATTACGAGTCAATGTTAATGAACACTTCTTAGTAAGAATTCATTAAATAGAAGTTTCACGAAGCAAAATCTAACTGTATATTCTCTGAGTTAACATTTTTACAACGTTATTCGTAGTAGATAAATACAATTTAGCGTCGCATTGTGGTCAGTATAATATTTTTATAGCCCGTTTTAAGTTTCTCTAAAACGATAATTTCATTAGACTTTAAACAACAATAATTATTATTGATTTTGAGTAGACATCCTGTTTTTTGGTTTCTTCTATAGGTACATTTTTAGAGCATAAATAAAGGCAATAAGCAATTTTCGAAATTTTTCAGAAACAACAAAAAACCAAAAACAACGTAAAATACTCGGTCTATAATTTTATAATAAATATGAAATCAAAGCTTTGAACGGTACACGTCATATCGTATGTGAAAATATATTTTGTAAAAATATTATTACAAGAGTTAAATGAATTTATAGTTTTGAAATGGCTTGTTTTGTTATGAATTTAAGCATATGACTGTTTTTGAAACCAACAATTTAATTTTTTTTTTTTCACTTATAGCTGGTTTTGAAATTGACTTTATGAGATAGGTGATTTTGAAACAAACCCTGGAAAATTTAAGAAATACAAAACATTTTGAATTATATGTATAATATAATTACCTAATAGCAAAAAATAATAACCAAATAGAACTTAATTGCATGAAAACCGAAAAAAATTTGAGTACTATTACCAGAGCAGATAAAAACAAGTATTTAATTTCGGCTTGATTTGAAATAAACATCGTTTTTGGTTTTGATACTAACCACAATTTTCTGTCCTCATCTTTAATATCGATTATAGCTTTGTTTGATGTTCAGTATTTTTACCAACTATACGTAATACAGTGTGAATATTTGGAAAATCGAAAAGAAAAAAAAAATCCATTTTGAAAAAATTGTCTTTTAGCTGGTTTTGAAACTAGACGCCTCAAACGCATGCATAATTTAATGTTTTTTTTTTTTTTAAAGCTATAAGTCCCCCAGCCCTAACTAATATGAATTTTGCACAGAGACCGAAAGCAACATCGTTTTGAGTCCATTTTTTAGTAATAATTATCGCACGATAATAAATCGTATACAATTATATTATGTGACGCATTTATGTGTCGTCAGAGGTAATTAACTACTCGCATAAAAATTAGGTACTGTTATTATATTGTTTTTACTTGACGTACCAAATATTACATACTTATTGGTCAACCGTTTTTTTTTTTTTTTTTTTTTCATATAATGACTTTTAACAATCGCATTATTGCACGTTTTGCTGCCTAATTAAGTATTTAATATATTATTTCTGTCGATCGTTTGTGCCTTACTTAATAAACAACATTATAGACAGTAACCAACCAACAGGTGACGTTTAGTGGCGAGATGACGTTCGACGTGCGTGATCCTGTGCGTTCCTGAAGGATATCAATGTGTACACATGGATCCCAAACGAATTCGGAGGTAATAATTATTTTAACAGGGCCGGGTTTAGGGTGGGGCCTATGGGGCTCGGGCCCAATTTCGTTGAAAGTTTTTAAAATAACCATTTTTTTTTTTTTTTTTTTTTTTGGAAAATAATTTCACTTATTATTTACCAAAGACGTTAACATACATTTTAATATTCCGTAAGCGCCGTGCGTTTAATTAAGTAATAATATTATACTTACTGCTTTTGAACATTTATTTGTAAAAATAAAAGTTGTATTTACTGATAAAAATACCATTCAGTTTCTAATAAAAAAATATACGAGTATATAATATCTGTATTTTTCATCAGCTTTAATAGTACATAACGGAAAATTCAAATTTTAAGTGTGTATTAGAAACAGAAAGTTTGTCAAGTAAGCAAATATTAAAAAAAATTTCTCATACTGTTGTTAATAGAGTGCCCTGGGCCCTGGGGCCCCCACAACCCTAAATCCGGCCCTGCTTATTTAATATTAAGTAAACCGCGAGTGCAATCTATTGCGATCTATCTGTAATTATTATATAACAATATCTATTGGCGCAGTAGCAGGGTCTGATTTAAGGAGTTACAGACCCAGTGTGCACTATTAACTTTAAGACCGGCCCTTTTTATCCAAAAAAAAATAAAAAATGTCGGTGAAAAAAAATTCTGGTTTTGGGTAAACGGTTTTAAAAATTATTGTTTTTTAAACTTCATAACTAGGGTTAGGATTTTGTAGCGAAATAAATCTGTAAAAAAGCATTTATTAATATTTACACTAAAAATAAATTCAATATTATAGTAAAAAATCTGGACATATTATGTTGCGCTATAGGTATTCTTATATCCTCGGGTGGAAATCGCTCTTTGAGTGTGTTAAATTTTGAACAAATGATAAAAATCGTTTTTCAAAATAATATCAAACAATACTGAACTAAGATTCAGTTTATTCAAGATTTTTTTTTTTTATTCAATTAAAAAAAGTCATTTTACTCGGTCAGTTTTATATTCCGTTATTAACAACAGGAAAATAATTTTCACATGGATATTAAAAAAAAAAGTAGAAGCAGTAGATTTTTAAGTAAATTTTTGATAACTGCCTGTTGGTGTAGAATTTATTTTTGTTAAATATTGAGATAGTATGTGCAAAAGAGAAGAAAAATAAGGTAAGTGAACTATATAATTATTGCGCCACTGTAGCTAATAATGATCACTGTGGCAAATTTCAGATTTTTAATTATATTTTATATTTTAAGTGCAGCAATTAATTATCACAATAAGTACACTGTCGAATTTATTATTAAAAAATGAATTATTAAAGGTAACAAACACGATTAACGCGTTTCGAACACATGCACGTAAATCAGAGTGCCCTCACCCCACCCACTCTGGTCACGGTTTCAATAAACGAGCACGTCACTTATTCTACAATCCAGGGGTGGCCAACATGAATGTGTTCACGAGCCACAAGGATGAATAAAATTATATCAAGAGCTAAAAAAAGTCTTTTCAATTAATTTTTGGAGTAAGTCATTGAAAATGCATGATGTCCAGGATCGAATCTCACTGTGCAACAAGTTAAGGCGATTCACGGAATAGAACTTTCAGAATTTCAGTCTAAAAAGTTTCAAAACAAAATCGTCACTCTGTTTTGGAATTTTCCAAGAGCGAGAGTATCTCTATTTTGGAGAATCCAAACGTCAATAAATGTGCGCGTAATTTAAAATAAATCTTTGGAATGAAATTTTCTTGTGAATCATTATTTTAATTGATGATGAAAATAACTAAATCCAAATATCGTTCAAATTTGACTAAAGTTTATCTTAAGAAATAACTCTGAGTCGATCGTACTTCAATGTAACCAGATCAGAAACTCGTGGAAATAAAAGGTACGAAAAAATATATATCAACTCAACAATAATAACATGTTTAACTTTACGCTAAAACAGTTATTTGCACAATGTCAATACAAATTCAAATTTTATACGCTTAAAGCAATAGTTTAAAATTTAAAATTGTGATCAATAGTGATGTAAGTGGGAAATTTCAATTTAGAAATTGCTAAAGTAGTAATTTCTGGTTTTTGAAAATTTCCCAGAGAAATTTCTGAGTAAAACCATTTTGAATAATAGTTTTTGTTTGCGTATATGTTGTTTTGATAAGACATATTATGAGAATAAGAGTACATAAGTATATAATTATTTTGTATAAATATAATAATTTTCAAAATTTTTTTTGCGCCAAAATCTTTCTTATATGATTTTCTATCTATGTTTAAATTTTCATTTAGTTCGGATCAAAAAATGATGGTTTCCTAGTCGTTTTTGTCAAATTTTGGGTAGTCTTTTACCCAATTTAGATTATTTTTGTTCCATCAACCGTTTTTCGTACAGTAAAACTTTACAAAAGTTTCTACTAGGGACTTTTTGAATCAGAATTCGGCTCTAGACGGCATTGATAGGAAGTCAATTTTTGAATTTCTCTATTGTTTTTCAGAAATTTACCTGAAATTTGACAAAAATGTCTTATAAAGTTGGTTTTTTTTTTTTTTTTTTTTGATCCAAACTTTATGAAAATTTTAACACAGGTAGACAACAGTATGAAAAATATGTTTGGGGAAGAACAATTTTAATATGGGAAATTTTTTAATTTTTTTAACATTTTTTTCTCGTCAAAAAAAATGTTTTTCCTGCTGACAGTTTTTATGGCGTTCATTAATTTTGGTATTTCTTTTTTTTTTTTTTTTTTATTACTAAACGGACAATTATTATTTTACATTAATCGCGACTTTGTTCAGAATCATTTCGTTGAAGAAATGATTAATCGTTTTTTTTTAAATATTCAACACACCCATCGTACAAAGTACGTTTTGCATTTTTTTTTTTTTTTTAGTTGATTATAAAAAAACACAGTTTTCTCAATACAGAACATCTGATTCGCACAACAGCAAATTCGAATGTAAAAACATTAATTTCGAATTTTTCGAAAATGTTTGTTTGCCATTTTATGTCGATTCTGTTGTACCGATCAAGTGCAGAACGTCATCGTCTGACTGTTAATTTTAAATTTTATACAAAGACTTTGAAACCGTAAAGGCAATTCGAGGGGTAGTAATTTGAACTTTACGATTCTATTGTTTGTTTTTATTCTTTGTGCAGATAATGACGTGTATACGCGAGTATACTCAGTGGAGTCATATAAAAATGTATGTAATAATAGTAATAATAATAATAATAATAGTAATAATAAACCATCTAGCGTGTTCCAAACATCTTGTCGTAATATCTAAATCACTATTTTTTTTTTTTTTTTTTTTTTTGGACTAATGGTTTTTTTTTTCTGCTATCATAAAATAAACATAAAATATATATATATATATACCATCGACAGACTATAGCCCGGATATGTATCTGGGTATACGATAGTTTCGTGTAGTCGAGGTAAAAAAATGTACAAACAAAACCTTGAAGTATAATATTACGTATTATACTGTACCTGCGTACAAAATATAAAGTTTTTCAGAATTCTCGCGTTTTCTTTTTAAAAATTTATTATGACCGTGTTATGTCTCATCAAGTAGATTTATCATAATGTAATATTAAGATTAGAAGATATTATTATTAGGAACGTGTAAAGTTTTTCTATCTATAGTACCCCGCCCCCTCCCACCCCCCAATATTGATTAAATATTGACAAAAATGATATATTATTATGAGTGATAAAAGTGAAAATATAAATTTGAAAGCTTAGATGTGTGAAGAATCCGTCGAAGAGGATTTTTTTTTAAACTCATCATTGCGGCAAATAATTAAAAAATTACATTTTAGAATTAAAAAACATACTTTTCACCATGGGTATTCTTCACTGCTCGGGTGGGTCAACATATTTTTCCTTTTTTTTTTTTTCATTATATTTTCCTAAATATACTAAAATATAACATTCAGAACACACAAAAAAAAAAAAAAAAAAATCGTATAAATATTCTTTTTTTAGCATTCCCTTTTAATAAATTAGAAAGGTTTATTTTTGCCCTCAAAAAGTAGGAGGACTCCGTACCTCCTATTTATATAACCTGTCATATAAAAATAAAAATAAATATGTCTACACGCATTTTGAGTCGAGAACGTTTTTTTTCTGGGATCAGATGGGTTCTCCTTTTTTATTAGTGATAAATTTAGTATTATAAATTATATTTTTATTACAATTATTTTGGTACATTTTATATTAGACATTTGACTAATAATTTATTGTGAAAATATTATTTATTTTATACAAATAAGAATCATCATTATTATTATTATTATTATTATTTTTAAATAAATGTCATGCGAAAATATAACATTTTGTTAACAGTTACATATTTTGTCAGGAGAGTAAATTAAATTTCGGGACGTTTGATCCTATCCGTAGAGTCGTAATTTTCTTTTTTTCGGAATCACCATATTATATTTTACTGTTCACAAAAATGGACGTAACACAATACAAAATTTGTCAGTTACGAATGAAACTATGATAACTCATGATGAGGAAATAGAGAAATTAATAACACACCGGGGAAACATTTAAAGTCTGTGAAATTTTTAAACGCCTATTATTTTCAAAAGCTATGCGTATCTTATTATGAAAACGGAGACGAAATTTTCTTGTAAATTGTTTTCTTCGTCTGTCAATTTTGCATTAGCACAACTCGGAAAACATTTTTTGAGGGCTAATATGTTTATCTGATTAATTAATCCAGCACCCCCCCCCCCCGAAAAAACATTAACCTTATGTAATTCTCAAAAATTCATGGGGTGGGGGGGGGCTATGAGTAGTTTTGAGGGGGCTCAGCCCATGATGTTTCGACAGTATTCGGGACGTCGAAATCCCGACTGTGTGTAGTCATCATATTTGTTCCGCGAGTGAAATCGGAAAGGTGGTTTGTTTAAAAACACATTTACCGTTTATATAACGTTTCAGAATCGTTGTAGGGTTCGTGTAATAATATTTTATTACGGTGTCAAGATTTATAGGAAAAACTGGCCAAAATTCAAGAGTAGATATACATATTATTATTATTAGGTATAATAAATTAGAAACGACGATACCGTGCTGCGGTAGCGGGGATTATAACAATAATAATAATAATAATAATAATAATAATAATAATATACATTTTTCACACGTTAAAAAAACGTTTCCTGTTAAAAATGTCTATAAATAAAAATTTTAACTTCCTTCGAGACGTGTTCATAAATTTAAACACATACAACGTATTATTATACACGTGAACCAGCTTTAAACGGACGCGTGACTTATTTTTCTGCGTGCTTGTACAATAATAATAATAATAATAATGATAATGATAATATACATATGTTGTGCGCATGCGAACTTATAAGTAATTACCTGATAATAATAATACCTAATAATAATAATAATAATAGGCGTGTTTAACCGCACACAGTCGGCTCACATAATACTATCATTATATTATCAAGCCAGACGATTTATCAACATGGAAGCTTTTAGTGGGCATTATACACTTAAATTCGTGCCGTGAATAAACGTAATATTATTATATTCGTTTAGAGTTGAAAAAACAAAAAAATCAACCACTTCGAAAACGCAGTCTGGACGGTTATTTTAAATATATATATATATATATATATATATGACGATGGGTGTTCTTCGCACGACGGGTGGGTATCTCTTGACGGGTGTATTGGATTTTAAAAAGAAACGATAAATCATTTTTCTAAAATAAAACGATCCTGAACGAGGGAAGTTCAAATAAATGTAAAAAATAAATGAGAAAAAAAAAATGTTTGAAAATTACTCTGATGCTAAAATACAGTTGAAAAAAAAATAATATATTTATTACAATAATTATACAAATACAAAATGTGTTGCAGATGAGCACGAATCGAAAATAATTTCAGTTGTTAATAATACAATAATAAGTAGTGTTGTATAATGATGTACGTTAATTGACTCGGAAACCAAACCGAGAAAATAATCATCGTTTTAGCCTACAAACCTATATTGAACTCATCGGTAACAACGGTTTTATCTCTAATTAGTGCAAATAAATAGTGTTCGTCGGTTTTCTCTCGTCGCGAAACCGAGCCAATTAGACGTGTGATGCATTTTAGAGTGTGGACAATAATTTATTATGACTTATTTTTTGAAATTCGCTCCAACGCTGATTTGGCCAATTTATATTTCTGCACTTTACCCGACGCCGTCTTCGGAAATTCTTTTTCGATAAATATATACTTAGGAATCTTGAAATGGGCGATCTGAAACACAATAATATTATAAAATTACAAATACAATCATTCGCGTAATAATAACATCTATACCAGGGGTTCCCAACCTAGGGTCGTGACCCTGATTGGGGTCGCAGAGGATCGTATGAAGAGTCGGAAAAGCATTACTTACAATGCAAGCCTTGTATAATATTATATTTTTCGAATTTCATTTTTGAGGGAAAAAAATTTCTAATAATTAGGTTTAAGAAATCCATTTGAAATATCCGTTCGCGAAGTCGGTGAAGATACGTCTTGCGGGTTCTAAGAAGAACTACTTGACCTTCGGGTAAGGTCAAGTTGTTTTAAAATAAACTTTTTCTCAAAAGTGCTTAACTCGATTTTTGGCACAGCTAAAAAAATATACAAACCCATTTCAAAAAGAAATCGCTAATAATTTTCAGCATCGAAGAAGTCATAAGTATGAATTAATTCCGTGTTAAATTTGAAATAAATAATTTTTTATATAATATATAGGTAACCTAATTCATAAATTAAAAAAAAAGGTTTTTATTTATATATTTTTTTTAATTTTGTTTTATATTGGTAATTTGAAAATAGATTTTACACATATGCATATTAAACAATTTTATGTTAACAAATAAAAGTTTTTTTTTGCAATTATGATTTTTTTTTTTTTTTTTTTTTTTGAGAAGGAGGGGGGTTACGAAAAGTTAAATTTTAAATGTTCATAAAAGGTTGGGAACCACTGTGCCCTATACTAACCTTTCCTTTACTGTACGCTTTTATGTCTGCTTCCGTCAACGTCGAACCTTCATTCGCGATCACACTGGCACACACTTCTTCGCCCATTCGTTGATCCGGTATCCCGTACACCTGAGAACACCATAAATATTGTAAAATTATTCAAAGAACTACTCTTACTCACATTATTAAAATATAAGCAGTAGTCATCATGACTTTGTTCAAAACATACATCATAGTTACCGTTTTTTATAATTATTACATTATTATAAAACTCTAACCTTTGGCCAGTGGCTTTGTATTTTATAATATTTCACACAGCACTTTTTAATATTGATCACGTGATTTGTAAGACGTTAATAATTTTAAACCAATCGTATTACTTGAACTTGTGAAACAGACGGATGCGATTCCAGAAAATATTCAATCTCTTTTGGGAATATGTTTTCACCGCCTCGGATTATCATTTCTTTTATCCTGCCAACGTGATTGCCGTATCCGTCTTCGTACAAAACGAATTGGTCTCTGTTAATAATAATATTATTCGTAAACGTTTTACACGCGTTATTTTCAAAAAAAAAAAATAAAAAATTGCAAAGATCGCGTAAGAGCTGCTGCAGTAGTTACGCCGCCGAGTCATTTACCCGGTGTGTAGCCATCCAGTGGAATCGATCGTTTCCCTCGTCTTCTCCTCGTCGTTGAAATAACCGTGCATGTTTACGTATCCGCGGATCAGTAACTCTCCGGGAGTCCCGAACGGTACCATTTGGCCGTTGGGATCGACCACTTTGGCCTAAAAAGAAAGTGACAAAATAAAAAAAATTGTTTGTACTCTGCTCGTCAGGGTGTTCTCCGCACGACGGCGGTTGGGATTCTCTTGACGGATGTATTGAATTTTAAAGAAACGATAAATCATTTCTTCAACAAAAAGATTCTGAACAAAGGAAGTTAAAAGTATATAAGAAAAAAAAAAAAAATGTTAGAAAAACGTCCAAAAATGTTTTTTCAAATTTCCAAAATTTTCTCGCGCCAAAATCAAAAATGACCTCTCTAAAGTACCGTCTAGAGGTGAATCCGGTTTCAAAAAGTTGCTGATCGAAACTTTTGGACAAGTATTTCCATACAAAAAGTTGTACGCGGAAAAAAAAAATTTTTTTTTTAAATAAACATCATTGTAAAAACACTAGCTTCTTCACTTCGTTCAGAATCCAAAAGGCATTTGAAACTTAATAGGACCGACTGGGAAATAGACTTAGTAATAATAATTATCAGTGCAATTATATTTTATTTCATACTTACTTCCACGTTGGGCTGTATGAAGCCCACTGTCGACAAGATCCGTTCGTCTGTGTCGTTGATGAAATTTTGAAACGTGCACGGACTGGTTTCCGTCATGCCGAACACCGACTGAAATTCAAATGAAATTTAATTGTTCAACAGGTTATTCTTTGTTATAGGGATATAATATTATTTTTTTGAATGCATATTATCGAACCGTTAGTCTGGCTCCGGGGAACATGTTTTTGAATTTGGTCATCAGGGTCGGTGAACTCGGGGCGCCGCCAGTGATTGCTATTTTCATGTTGTTTTCTTTTGATTCCGGCGGGAGGTTTTCGTAAACGGACATGACGTCTACGAACAACGTTGGCGTACCGAAGAAAATCGTGCATCTATATACGCACGACGACATATTTTGTTATGAGTAATACGTATTTTTGGGACCATTTTATCCCATTATTATCATTTTACGCTCCCAGAAACCTCAAATATATACACTACTGTTACACTTATTTATTTCGGTAAGTAATCAATTCATTGATTTATAGTTAATATAATATATGCATTTAGCACATATTCGTTCTGTATTACACGTGTTTATATCAGCGGGTGGCTATAGTTCGATTTATATGAAGCAAGCAAAAGGGCGAGAGTCATAGTAACCATATATAAGAAAGAAAAAAAAATCCTCAGGTTGTTATGTTTGGTACACTGTAGTCTAGCGTTAGATAATATACCCTTATCAGTTATCAATAATCATTGTTTGTTTCTTTGATTTAGAATATTGTTGATCATTTCACATGTTCTCTTTTGAGTTCGCTGTTCATTTGTTCGCATTTAGTTCTTAATTGTATTTAAATAATTTGTAATTTGTAATTGTCTACTTCCTACATGAACACCAATTAATAGAAGTAGATACATCAATTAAAATAATATTTGTTTTGTATTTTATTTTATCAATAAAAAATTTAATAGATAATAGTAGTTTTGTATTGTCTGATATTTTTATACTGAGCATTTGGTCACTCTGACGCTCGCCCTTTTGCCTGCTTCATACTGGTACATAGTGTAATATATGGCATGGCCTCTCTATACATTCTCACTCTATGTAAGAAATTATAACCTAAAATATTATTCTGTAACAAAAAAAAAAAAAAAAAATAAGTACCAACCATTGAAAATAAAAAATTAAATAAAAAGACATTAAGTGTCAATGAATTAACCAGGGCGTTTAATGAAAATAAATTATGTATTACGTTATGTATTTCGACTAACTAAAATATCAAAACTAACTACTAACTTGTTTGTTTATAATTGTTCACATGTCTTTTACACTTTGCATGGACGTTGTTCGTTTATTAGTTATGAATATATAAATGAATATATTATGTAATTCTAAATTTTTAAGATTTTTATTTTTCTAAGTTGGCATCTCTCTCTCTCTCTCTCCATCCATCCAACTTTTGTATCGTTTTTAATATAATGTGTTTTATTCGTATTTTATAAAAATAAAATACCTTTTGTCATATATATATACACACAATTTAAATATATAAAAATAAAATAAAACACAAAACGTTTAATAATCGACGGCACTAGAGGAGTTAGAAAAACAACGACCACGCGATGCACACATGAGAGTAACCGAATTGGTTCTCGTTTGTGTACACGTAGAATACGTAGTCGCGATTTTAAAATTTAACACAATTTACCTACGCCTATTTTAAATAACATTCAGGCACTATGGATTATATTAAATTTCGAAGTAATAATTTCGAAGAAAACCCACTAGCAAACAGGAAAGAAATAACAAATACTTAGAAAATGCACGACTGAGTACATGAGAAGGTTAGGAGAATTGAATATTTTAAGAAAGTTTTGCTTCAAATTTACAAATCAGTGGTTTTAAATATTGTATTTATTAAATTTTATCATTTGTATTTTATACGCCCAAGTGGATAACTAGTTGACTTTCAAATCAACGATTTAAAATTGTACGTATTATATCATTTTTTTTTTTTCTTTCTAAACATTTATTAACGCGCATTATTAGCCAAGCCTACTTTAAAGTTGACAGTCCTGACCATGTAAAATTGAAAAGGAAAACGTGCGTAATTAAAAGGGAACCAATTCGGCTGTACCTTAAAAAAAATACCTTTCGCAGACGGGAACCAATCAGGTGTACCAACCGCACGCGTTCAAGAGGGAGTGTTCCGTAAAATAATGTCATTACTGGACGACTTCGGACGACCGTTTCCTAAAATATATATTGAGTGCTCGTGAATAAAAAAAAACGCGTGCGTCTGCTTGCGCGCGTGTGTGTGAGATCGACGAGAAAATAATATTTATTCTGTTTTGTATCTGCGAAAAATAATGAAAATATGCGTTAATATTATAATATTAATATGGCGTTAGGGACCGGATATTAGAATGCGAAATATTTTCGATAACAAAATGAAAGATTTGCATGCTATTATTTACTAAAGAAATACTTCTTCGTTGTAATTAATTTCAATGTTTTATTATTATTATTACATTATAATATTATATCGCGTTGCTGTCCGCGCTGCGATAAAATATGAAATATCGTATTTTCATGTAACATTCTCAATCACAACGATACAAAACTGGTTAATAATAATTTTCCTTCGTTTTTTTTTTTTTTTCATTTTTTCTATTATAACTGATTTAAGTAAAATTTACTTATTTGTTCTTTTACAGTATATTTTAATATTTGGTATATTCAATGGCATGAAACGTGTATTTTATATTGTTGAGTGCATGAAAATAATAATATTCCATTACACACTTTTTTCATTTCC
>JAIPRM010006123.1:0-19259 GCA_025469315.1 Stegophylla sp. TES_Ste_2020 | reverse complement strand
GATATTGATCGAAACTTTTGGTCCAGTATTTCTATACGAAAAAGTGTTTACAGAAAGAGAAAAAAGAAAAAAAAATAAACATCATTGTAAAATCATAAGCTTCTTCACTTCGTTCAGAATCTAAAAAGCGATCGAAAATAATGCAACCTAAATTTTTAGTAAAAAAATTTTAAAGAGTTAAATTTTTTAATAAAATTTTTAAGTATTCAAGTACATTATAAATATATTTATGTTCATATGTTCTATGTTTGAATTATATATGTTTTTGTGGTCGCTAAATTGAATAAAAAATGAAGGGTCACGACGGTACATTAAACCTGCTCACTGAACAGTGGCGATTTTTATATAATATGCGTCGTACTGTTATGTGAAGGTGAAGCATAGCATTATAATTATTTATCATATCGTTGTCATCATTACAGCAACAAGTGGGCCTCACGCCACAATAATTATCTATTACATGTCTACGAAAATCAAAGTTTTGATTGATGAACAAAATAAATCCCGCAAAAACTGTAAATTCATTCCCTCCATGCAAAACTACTCCTGAAAAAAGTTATGATTATGACATATTCTCGTTTATTCGATTTTGGACGATCGACGGTACGCATGAATGGTTTTCACTTCATGTCAGCCGATTAAAACATAGCTATCTTATTACCTATATAATAAGACAAGGCCGAATTAACCAACGTGCTAACCACATTACTAAAAATTCTTCGATTTTTTTTCAAATGATAGTCCATTAGCATTCACATCGACAAAATTCAGAAAAAATAAATATTTTATTATAACCTTTTCTCCAAGAGTGAATAAATGAATGGGGGTGTTTTTAGTTTTTTAACGTTTCTGACGGCAATTTTTTGTATTTTGAACTCAAATTTATACATGACGTAGACTCTAATATTTTATATCAATCATGCTATCAATTCACTCTGAAAAAATAAAATAAATCCGTAATTTTATGCCCATTATATTCCCTTATATTTTGATTTTGAACAATATTTCTTTAATAACATTAGTAGTGTCCAAAATCAAAATGCACTTTTTGGGCGAAAAATAGTATTATTGAACTTATCAGCATCATACGTGTCACAAAAATTTGCTTAAATATTACTTCTGAAATAAGATTAATTCGCAATTTTCCACGTTTTTATTCAAATGTGTTACTTTTTAATTGTATCAGTTTTTCAATTTAATAGTATTTTCGACTTAATATATTTTATGTTATCAGTTTTATACTCTTTACTTAGGTTTTAATAAACCTACACAACGTATTTATTATTATAAAATATTAAAATTTAAAGGCACTTAATATTTATAGACGTAAGTAAAGCTACTTTACCACACAATTAGTCTACTTAAATTTTATTTTATGATAAAATAAGGTTGAATTTACGTACGAGTTAATTGTTTCACAATAGGTATGTCTGAAATATTTAGAAATTCGTAGTCAACGAGACCTCATTAGCATTTACATCGGAAATGTTCGGGATAAGCGTATATTTTAATATTACCTACTTTCGCCAGATTATTGACTAAAAGGGATATGTTTAGCTTTTTTTTATTATTATTATTTTTGAAGAAATAAAATAAGTATCCGAAATTTTACATTTTAGGACTAATCATCCGTAATCGAGGTAAACCCGAAAGCCAGTGATTAAATAATAACTATAATATTTTGGGCGTATCGTTAATAATTGTGTTTTCGTGTTTGATACAAAACATTTGTGCTACGCATAGGTACCTGTATAGAATAAACAATAATACGACATATTTATATTTTGTAATGTAAATTTCGTTCACCGAGCAAGGATAATAATTGACAGCAAATTATATAAAGTGCAGACCTCATTTAGTTTATTTTTATTTTTTATTTTTTTTAAAAAAAATGCGAAAATTTGAACAGCAAATGTGACTTATTCAACATAAACTTAGAGGATTTAACTTTTTCTAATTCCCGAAAATGCCGATGAAAATAGGTACAACAATCAGTTAATTTTGACAATAACCAAAAAAATATAGAAATATTCAAATATATAGGTACAATTTAAATTAAATTTTTTTTAGTAAAATCCTCAAAGATAATTTATTAGTGTTAATGTTTTAACAGTCATAAGGTCATTATAGTTGTGCGCAGCATCTGAATTTATTGATTTATTCAGCATCACTTCTGATACTACGCAATCTCACGGGAGGCACACGAGCGCACGCACGCACAAAACTCCGTCATCCAGTCCCAGTTAAACTGCACGGAAAGATCCGGCTAGAAAAAGTTATTCATTCGCGAGCTCCGGACTCTGTGTGTCGTAATTCATCTCGTACAGCTGTCTCCACTCCAGGCTACCACCAAAGCCAAGACTCTGCATACTTTCCAGCTTATTCCGGTACGTTTATTTTATTTTCGATCGATACGTTAAAGCACTTCCCGTTCTGTATTATTATATTATTACATAATGTTCTAATTATTATTATTATTAAGATTTCTCCCATACGACAGTGATAATATTAATCAGTGATTCTCAACCTTTCCAAAGTCACCGCCCCCCTTAAAATAAAAAATAAATAAAAATGGTGTACTATTTGAAAAGTTTATAAATTAAAACTTAATAGAAAATACATATATATACCTAATTGGTATTCATAAAGCTGGGCTGGATTTTTATATCTTGTTATTTGAATTTTCTATGAATTCTTGAATCTGTTAATCTGCTGCTTTAATGTTTATTGAAAACAATCAGAAAAAATATAGTTGGAGATAAGCCATGGAGGTCATTCAGTGAATTATCTGTATTCAGTTTTTGTTTTTCTTCAATATTTTGGCTTTAATGTAAATATATATTATGCTTAACACCACCCAATCGCCCAAAACATATTCATCACCCCTCAGAATCTCTTCACCTCCCACTGGGAGGCGGTATCGCTCCCGTTGAGAACCACTGATTTAAATCGTTCAATAATAATTGTTTTGGGCGTAGATGCGATAATGATTTGTTGAAAAACGATGTCGCTTTACAGGCGTGTAGGCTTTTGACTTCAAACCGGACGTTATACATGTTGATTCGATGATCAGCGTTGACGCCTTAAATATATTATATGCAAAAACTAGATAGCCATCTAGCTTTTTATCATTGAAGTTGCCGCCATTTACCAAGCAACAATATTGTCATAGTATAAGCAAGACGAGCTGCCTTCTGTAGTATAATAAGTAGGTATATTTATAGATATCAGCTAAAGTTTAGCCACTTTTGCAATAAATTCTTGGCTATGTCCCTGCATCCCACTGATATGGCTTATAAGAGAAGGAAGTAGATATCATTGAAGATAGCAACTTCTATTTTTTACATGTTTTTATTTAAAATATTTTTTGCAGAAGGATGTAATAATTGTACCATTACTATAATCTAAATAAAAAATAAAATTTTTTATGTACCTTGTATATTCCTATTACTTGAATTTTGTATTTCTAGAAAAATAAAGAACTATTACACTATTTTCATAAATATATTACCCAACTACAAAAATCTGTAAATCCACAATGATGATACAAATCTATCAGATACTGTGCCGAAACTAAATGAAATAGGTAGTCTATTTATAGCTTTATATGAGTATATTCAATTTTTGGCTGGCCACTAAAGACAAAATGTTGCTAATTGGCGATAAAATTCCCTTTATTCAACTCTTACAATTAATAATGTTGTAAGCAATGTCCCAGCTCTATTTTATTTTTCTATCTTAACTTCATACTAAGATTTACTTAAAAATCATAATTTGTTAGTTTCAGCATTCATTCTCAGTATATTCTTAACATATTGAATGGGTATTTAAATTATCTGGTAATAAATAAAACATAGTGAAGTATACAATCGAGGCATTTATTTTATTTTATTTTATTTTATTCATAGATGACAAATATATAATAACATAATAAATTATTTTTTGACTTTATTATACCTACCATATACATATAATGATAATTTCATCGAATAATTAAAACTCAACCAAAACATTAATAATTTCTAATCAAATATTTCTGCTGTATATTAGGACGGGAAAAAGAATACAATTTTAAAAACTGAAATGGGAAGTAATAACGGAATAAAATCAAAATCTACTATCAAATATTCTACAGTCTCGCCATCGCCTAATTTTGTCCATCTTCAATGTGACACTAATCTGAATTTGGCACCATCAAAATGGCTTAGCAATGTATCTGAATCATACGGCTTAAGATATACATTTTCTAGTGGTTTCACTAGGTAAGAAAATTCATTTTTGTAAATTCTAAAATAAAAAGATAATAATACGTAATTAAACAAAAAAAAAATGTTTTAAGGTTAATACTCAATAATAAAATAAAAAACCTACTAGTCATATACATATACAAAAATAAAATAAAATCAATTTATAGTTATTACATTATATATTAATATAAAATTATAAAATAAAACTTAGCCTGGAGGCTGGATTATTAAATTCTTTTTTCATTAACCACCAGTTTCGATTTTAAAAATAATTTTTTTTTCTATTTATTGACTATATTTTCTTAACCTGATGATGATTTTTAAAATTGAAACTAGTTGTAGATGGAAAATTTTTTTATAATATTCCCAGTCAAGTTTTCTTTTATTTTCTTTTATATTTTTATTTTTGTCTATTATATAGGCAGTGTAATAATTATACATTGATTTTTTTTATTTATTTATTTTATTTTTATATACCTATAATATATAAAAGGTTTTTTATTATAATAATATAAATTTGTTTTAGCTTTCAAATCGCCAATATATTTAGTGATAATATTGGTGGTGTAGATGTTGTGTCCGATGCAGAGAATATGAAAAAGCTGTTAAAAATTCCATACAGTAAAAATGCTGTAAGCTATAATTTTTTATTATTATTCATAATCTAAGTAATAAATTAATTTATGTATGTATATAAAAACATACTTTAAAAATTATGAATCATTTATTGTGATAGTTAGCATACATTATTTAAATACCAGCTATTCTTTATCTATTATATAAAATAATGATATAAAATTATATTCATTATTTAAATCAAGCCTTTTAAATTGTGTTATAGATAAGCATGATGGTGCATAGAGTTGATAATGCATTGCTTATAGATGAATTTGATATTCAAAAACATTTGATGATACAAAATAATGGTGAATGACAATGGATTAGGAATTTCTTTCAAAATCATATAATAAAATTTCCAGAGGAAAAAGTATTATATTTTTGCTTATTAAATATTTTATTGTATTTACATTTTAAACTCTATGAATATTAGTTCTACAAATTATTTTTAATGACATTTTAAATAAATTAAACTGATGAAATAATGGTGCTATAAATTTGTCCTTCATTACTTCAAATCCACTCTTCAAAATCAGATACTAAATATATAAATCTTAGTTGTACATTTATTAAATATAATATTAATGTGTAAAAAAAAAATAAGTCTTCAAGAATATTTGACCCTTCTTCTAATCTTTCTTAGTTTCCAATTAAAGTATTCTGTATTTATTTTACATGTAACTGAGTTTTGATAATGTTTTAGAGTTTAAAAAGTTTAATTAAAAATCTCATATAGTTTCTTAATTGACAATATTCTGACAATTTATTAACAATACTTTTAGGCGTATTATCTTTATAATATTTTAAACAGATTGAACTTTTGGGTGATTTATGCCATTTTGAGAAAACTAAAATTGTGTTGCTCTTTGGAGTTCAAATTATACAAAATTTTTAATTGTTAGTATAGTTCATGAACTAGAAATTGAATGCCCACTTATTTACAAGCCCAAGAAAATTCAAGAAACACTTATCGAGTTTTTAAAGTTAAATCAACTGATTGTGAACAATTTATAATTTTTTTTTTAATTACTTAGGAATCAAAGTTAATTAGAATGTAAAGTCTTATATTTCTTAGATTTTTTAAATATTTAATTGTGTCTTATATTTTGTTGAATATAATTGAATGATTCATACTTTAGGAGAAATATGTTACTCGCAAAGTAAATACATTTAATGCATTACAACAGAAGGATTTATACTCAAAATTTCTGCATCATAGCATTGAAAATTCATTGAATTCCAATCAAATAATAAAACAAAATGTAATTGACCAACCATCACCTGTAAGTTGCATTATATAATAATGTGATAAATCAATAAGTCATGTTATTTTTCTAAAATTATTAGTTTATTTTAATTAAATTATTATATATTACTATGTGTACATTTTTGTTATAGTCAGGCCCTTCATTATCAATTCCTACACCAGATGCAGCATTTCCAGATAATCCTAATACTCATCAACTGTTCAACCACTATGTTTCATGGAATTTTGAATGCATAAAAATGTTACTTGGTACGAATACACCAATTTTTAAAGGTGACCAAAGTTCAAGCAATTTTTTTACTTCGAGATTGAGGTAAATATTTTGGCTTTAAATACTTAAACTATGATCTAATTTACATTGGATAAAATAATTAAATTATTATTTATTTTTAATTTAGAAATATTTCAAAACCTCTAAGTGTGTCAACTGCAATTGATTACTGGTTAGATAATTTGTTATGCAATATTCCTGAAGTTTTAATATGTTATCATTTAAATGGATTTGTTAAAAAATATGAGTCTGTGAATACTGAAAATTTACCAATTTTAAAGAACTCAAATTTTTCTTTAGAAGTCATTAAAAATGTTGCACAAAATTTAATATCATTTTTAAAAGCAAATACTTCTACATCTGGACATACCTACTGGCTATTTAAGGGTACTAATAAATTATTTATAAAATGTATTGTGTATTATTTATGCAATTGTTTGTTACACAATATAGGAAAAAATGAATCCGAGATAAAACTCTACAATTTAACATCTTTATGTTTTGAATCATCAGTTAATGGCTGTGGTGAAGATCAAAATCCGTTTTCTGTTCCAATTGCTATGCTCATGTATCGTGTTGCCCAAAGTTTAAATTATAATCCAACTCAAAAAAGACCGTTTAATGCAGTATCTATTCAAATTTTGCTTCATAATTGCTTAAACATTTTAAAGAAAACCATGTACCCTCAAGTAATTATTAATGAATCATATGTATAATTTTAATTGTGAATAAAAGAAAAATTAGAAATATTTTTAATAATTTCTTTACAATATACAGATTGTTACATCCGCCCACTACATCTTATCTGATGTCTACCTACCACATACGTATAAGTCTAATTGTCCTAAATTGAATGATTTAATTTACATCGAAGAAAACTCTGTTAGTCATAGTGACAATTTGCCATCGGCGTCTGATGCTGGAAAATTTGTCTGTTGTGTAACCCTAAATAATTTACTTTTACCACAAAACAATAAAAGAGCACCAAAAAGTAATTAATGTTTTGTTGTGATTATTAGTGACGATTTTAAATACATTTTTATATTGTTTATTTTTAGAATTAAAGACAATGATCAAATTTAAAGAACATTGTCTAAAGGCATTGTATCATATTGCATGTGGTTTAAGTTGCTTAGAGAATTTAAAAATTGGTGATATGCAAAATACATACAAAGAAATATCTACGGTGGTAAGTTAATGTTAATAATTTATTTTATAAATTTGCTTCAAAATTATTTTGAATTTAGAAACAAAATATAGATGTTGATACTTTGGTCATTACTGAACGTGGTATATCTTTAAAGGTAAAAACAAATAAGAAAGTTGTTAATAATAGCATTAAAAACAAAAATCAAAAACATAATGAACAAGATATTGTTACAGATTTGAATGACTCTAATATGTGAGTACTAGCTCTGAAAATAATTGAAACAAAAATGTATTAATTATTTTTAAAATTTTAAAATTATTAAATATTTGATTGCTAATGTTTTTAGTTTCGATGTCATATTTTATCGACATATTTTTGAAAACGTGTTAAGTTGGCATAAACCTTCGGATTCTAACAACAGTGAAATGTCAAAACATCACCTAAGTGTTCTATTTTATGAAAAAGCTAGTTTAACATATGCTGCATTAGCTGAATATGAGTTTTCCTGCAAAAAGTTGGACTAATAAAATAGATTTGAAATTTAAAATATTAAAACTTGTATTTATTCTTTAGGTACGGACAAGCGCTAAAATATTTTTACTTTTCATATGAATGTCAGATGATTATTAACAACAATAATCCATGTAATAGAGTTTATGGGTTTTTATTTTGCTGTTTTGGAGACTGCTGTTATAATATAGCTTTAAACTGGGATAATGCTATACAGTTTAAAAAAGAACTTCAAAATAATAAAAAGTATAATTTAAAATTGTGGGAATCGCTAAAAGGTGTACATGAATGTACAAATTACATGTTGGAAGGTAATTAAACTACATTTTTTTTTTTGAATGTTTATTGTTAAATTTTGGAGTAAAAATAAATTTTATTTATTTAATTTTTTAAATTTAATTCTTGTAATATTTATCTGAAAATATTATATAATACAAATTAGCGGACTTCCATTCAAGAGAAGGTATGTTACAAGCCGCAGAATTTAATTTCTTGCAATCCTTACGCATTGAAACAAATGATAATTACATAAAAAACCTACATCGTCGTCTTAACCAGATTTATAGGATAAACATAATATATGGTGAGTTAAAATTTTAATGTGGTAGTGTTATTTACGTGTTTTAATTTAGTTAAAGGAAGTAATATACAATTTTAATATTATTTTATTTTCATAGTTTTAACCAGTAAGTCAATTCAATTAGCTCCTTTGGAGATTCAATGTTTGTCAGACAAAATTAAAAAGAATTTTTTTTTGATAACTAACAAATATGAAAAATTCAATAGCCAAGCAAGTATCCTTATTAAATACATGAACACTGCTGCTTTGTATAGAAGTGTAGGTAATTTTATAAAAAGGAAAAGCATTTTCAATGCACATTTCATGAATGCTTCCGAATATATTAACATTGTAAGTATTGTCATTAAAATAAAGTAATGTTATTGATTCATAAAATATTTCATGATATTTTTTAGTCCATAGAAAACAACGAAAAAGCTTTAACATTTATGGGCAGTCGAGCTTTTGATCCAGATATTTGGGATCTTACTTATTGGGAATTATCAGAAATAATTTATTATAGAGCTCTAGATTACCAAAATAAATTAGCATTTTCATCCGTAAGTAACAGTTTTTTGATCTAATAAAGGGGTTAATGTAAAATTTGATTCAGATAAATAAAATTTTTTATTTAAAGATTATCTTTAGATTTAAAACATTGACCTAGTAACAAATTAATTTAGTAATAATCTAAAATAGTGTGTCATTCAATGTAGAACAGTTTATTTAATTCTAATCAAGCACTTCTTGCAAAAAACATAATTTTATATACATAATTTCTATTAAATATTTTGATATTAGTTACTTCTTTCACTATATGAACTATTCAAAATACTGTATAATAATACTAATAATGTATTTTATATCACATACTTTTGTTGGGGATTCCATTCATCTCGTATTTCACGGGATCGTCTCACATTTGAATGAACCGTGTCCCTGGCTAAAAGTCTAAAACTCTAAAATAACACTTTTGTTCAATATTCTGGATAATCCGTCCAATATGTATTTTATTTTTAAGTATAAAAATTAATTATCATTTTTTATTTTTTTAAATTTAAATGATGATTGATAAATAATAATAGTAGTATCTAAAACAAATAATAATAAAAAAAAAATAAAAAAATGATGATCTGGCTACTCTAATATTGTGTCGGTTTTCAAGCGGCTAACTGTCAGCGTAATATCACTTTATATTTTGTTTTAATTATATTTTAATAAGAATTGTTTAATAATAAAATTAAAAAGAATTGTTTATCTAATTTAATATTTATTAAGTGGAGTATTGTTTCACTGGGGCCAAATGTTGTTTACTTACCAAATGTTCACTAAGAATTATTATTTAAAATATATTACATTGCTTTTATTTAAATTTGTAATACTAACATAAGTAACTAACTAGTAACTAATAAGTAACTAGTTTCAAAATTATTTTAGGTGCAAAAACTTAGCACTTATTAAAAAGGCAAAAATATAATTTTATGTGATTGAATTATAACTTTCAAATTTTAAGCCTTATTTTGATTTTTTGAGTGACTGAGCCCTCGCACCTTTCATTAATTAATCTCTATGTAAATTACAAATATGATCTAAAATGTCCTGTATTTTTAATAAATAAATGTGAAATCTTTAAATAATGTATGTCCTTTAAATTACCATCAGGGTATGATTTCTATTCTAAAAAGTTACTGCATAAATTATAAAAATAATTTTTATATGAAAAACTATTTCTAGAAGGAGAAAAAAAGAAAAAAGGCTTATTTTTGTAAATTCATTAAATTCTTCGCTCGTTTCAAAATCTAAAATTAAACTTGAATGTTATGCTATTCAGGATCCAGATAAACAAAAAGATGTTATCAAGTTTCTATTGGAAGTTTTAAAATATTGTGATGTGGAAAATGTATCAACTTACCAACCTGCTTACCAGTTTAGAAAGGCATATATTCACCAACGACTGGGATATTTTAACATTCGTCGAATCAGGTCGAATCCACTAGCTCTTAAAAGATTTGCATAGAAATAATCATTATTATATCATTATTTATCTAATACAGGGGGTAGGTGACCTGCGGCCAGCAAGTTGCAATTTTGTGTGGCCCGAAAAAAGTTGTTAAACTTTCAAGATGATTCAATATTATTTAATATTACTCGTAATGTAGACCATATTCCATGATAAAAATCTGTTCATCGTCGTTATATTAAATGAAGTTTACAATAGCTTACAAATGGTCGTAATCGAATTCTAAAATTATATTTCTTAAAAAAAGTTTTCACAGATCTTCAATTTTTAAGTGGTTTTTTTACATCCAAATTAAAACATATCAGGCAATTTGAACAAAAAGATTTGATAGTAGGTTTAAGTACATGAGTAGTAATTCTCGGCTTTGAAGTACAGAAACAGTTATCACCATTTACATCTTATCAGTGGTTAACCACTAGTGGACATTTTCATACTATTTCTTCAATTTCTAATAAAAGTTTAAAATTTGATATCAACAAATTATTAAGTTTTACTGTATACCTTTTTAATTTTATATTTTAAAATTTACCTTCTATCATTTTAAGATTTTGTTATTTTTGTTATTTTTTTAAATTTTTTGTCTCGTACTATTTTGATTTGAAATAAAAAATAAACCTATTTGTACTCAGAACTCACATTATGATTTTTGATAGAATATATTAAATTTTAAATGCTAGGTAAATAGGTATATATATATATATGTATATTTTGTCTTGTGGCCCTTGATGAAAAATTCATAAAAATATAGCCTGCATGGTTAAAAAGGTTACCAATTCCTGATCTAGTTCATTGTGATGTGATTAAATTTTTCCTACTTTCAAATTGACAATTTTTTTTTTCTATTGAGTTTGTTGCCATTTTGAATAAAAATTATGTTAATTTAATAGGTCTTTGAAAGGGAACCCTATACAGTTTCGAAATAGCATTAATCAGACCATATTACACTATGACAGCGCATTTGATGGGTATTTTGAAATAAATCGTCTGCTGGATTGCCTTGAAGTGATTCTACATAAATTAATGTTTGAAATTAACCTATTTGAGAGTATGTAATTTTGTTTGATTTTTAATATTTTTAATTAGATCTGCTTATTATTGTTTAGATACAACAACGGCTAAAATAAAATCCCTTTTGTGTATTGTAGACACTCTGAAAAAGTGTGTTCTTATTCTTCCAAGAATATTAATAGGTGATTACACCACAAATCTCGTTATTAAAATAAATGAAGATATTATTGATTGCCCAATAAGAAATCATTTAATAGATCTAGAAATTAAATTGCAATTTATTTTGAAATCTTTGATCAAGCAAGCAATGTCAAAGCCATCAAAGTAAGTAAACGCACAATTAACTAAGAAAAAAAACATTTACTTACAAAACTGCCCTACTTTACATCAACTAATGAGGTCAAATCAAAGTATGTGATATTAATTCTAAGTAAATTTTATTTGTAGTAGATTGACTGACAAATTAAATATACTGAAAACGATCTATAGCAATTTATTGAAAAAGAACGATGATATTGACAATGGCACACATATATTAAGAATCATAGAACAAATTGATGAATTAAGTTTGTAAACATAATGTTAAAACAAAGAATAACTTTAGCGTATTATACATTTCATTTTATTGTATTTTATATATATTTTCATTTATAAATATTGTTTATTTTATATGTACTTATTTGATCCGTTTTTTTTTTTTATCTATTCATTCAAATCAATTTTTGTTTCTTTATACTTTACTCATTATTGTGTGTTACTGTTTAATTGAATTATTTTATTGTAAATACATTTATTGTCAACAAAAAAAAAGGCTTTCATTATATTTGTATTATTTTTAAGTTCTTTTATTTGTATACAAATAATAATAATATACTTTGTTTCATAATGAGTGTTACTGTTAACCAAATTCGCCTCTAGGTGATACTTTAAAGAAGTCATTTTATGAATTTCTCAATTATTATTATTATTACTATTATTTTTTTTTTAACTATCCAAAATTTGATAAAAAAGACTCAGAAACCATCATTTTTTGATCTAAACTTTATGAAAATTTTGGAAATGTGAAAAAAAAATGAGACTTTTTTCTTATTAAATTTTATTTCCTTTCTTTATTTATTAGATAAATTAAGTAAAGTAAGGTATAGACAAGAAAACCGGACACTCTTCGCTCCATGGATATTTATTTATTTCATATATATATATATATTTATTTCATATGTAAACTCCATTTACAAAAACGAATTGCAGCAGCAAAACGTTATACATCAGTATACTAAATTAAAACATCGCAACAATTTTAATACATACATAATAATAAAACATTTTTAAGAAATATATAACAATAATTCACATAATGATATAATAAATTCAATGACATTTAAAAAGTTTATTTTTTTTTAATAATATTCAATAACCCCAATAGAACACATTATATTTTTTAAGAGACATTAACTAGTAATTTCCATAATTAATAACCAAAAGTAATTTGTTCGATTATATAAATATTAAATACAATGAATTATAAATTTAATATCGATTTTATATCATTTATTGAACAGTTAAATAAATCTAAATTAATATTATTTCCAGCTATCATTAAAGTATTATCTGGAGAAGAAAAATAATAATTGGCTTTAACATTATTAATAAGAAATGAGTCTTTATTCTTGAGTTTTTCTAATTTATTTTAAAATTAATTTTTTCAAGTAATTCAGGACATTGTATCTTATTATGTATTTAATATATATGGGAATATAATATTAAAGTAATTTCTTCGAGTTTTAAGGGTTGAAATATTGGAAAAACCTAATACACGGTCATAAGATGAGGGAGAAGGTCTCTGGATATTACACATTTATAAGATATGAAATGTAGAAACAAATTTTGCATTGATTCTAGGTGTTGTATAGGAGTAATGTTTTTAGAAGACATTTTAAAGGGAATATATTCAAGATTGGATCGCACTAAAGAATTATAAATATTTATTAGAGCATGTGTGTTATTAAATTCTAAACAGCTACGTTTTTAACAACCTAATTTTGATATTGCTTTATTTCTTATTTTATCGATATAATAATTAAAATTTTATTTTGTGTCGAAATAAATGCCTAAATCATTAACAATAAATACGTGTTTGATAGAAGAATTAAATAAAGTATAATCAAATAGTATATTTGGTTTTTATAAGAAAATTAAATTATATCACATTTATTAATATTTAGTTGCATATCATTTTGAGTGCACCAATTTTGAAAATGTATTAAATCAGATTGTAAAAGCATAGAGTCTGATTTAGAATTTATAGTTTTGAAAATTTTTGAGTCATCAGCAAACAACAGTAATTTTGAATTTCTTATAGCTAAAGTAATAAAATTTATTATAATTATTATTATAAAAGTAATAAATAAAGTAGGTGATAGATGATCGCTCTGAGGGACACCAGAACTAACTGAAATTGGATTAGAGTACACATTGCTATATTTTACAATTTAAAATCCATTTTTTTAAAAGAATTAAACCAAGATCATAGAGAGTTATTTATACCATAATTTTTTAGCTTTCCATTTAGTAGGTTATGATTTACTTTGTCGAAAGATTTTTCAAAGTCAGTATACACCACATCGGTTTGAGCTTTTGACAAAAAGGAATCAAAAATGTGTTGTTTGAAAATTGCAAGGTTGGTTACAGTTTATGTTCAGTTCTAAAGCCGTGTTGTTCATTAATAAGTATATTATTTATTAAAGGAGTAAATTTATCATTAACTAAATATTTTTGGAATAATAGAAATTTTGGGTATTGGATGATAGTTTGTGATAGAAGAATGTTCACCTTTTTTATAAATTGGAGAGATATGGACTGTTTTCCAAGCAGAGGGAAATGTACCTGATTCTAGAGATTAATTAAACAGAATACGTATAGGGGTATGTTAAAATGTATCGACAGTTATATAAAAATGTTGGACAGATATTATCCAGACCGCATTGAAAATTTAAATTTAAAGTATTGAGTTCTTAAAAAATATCGGAGAGGGTAATATTAATGTTACAAAGAGAAATAGATGAATTAAGTGGTTTGAGTAGAAGTATTGTGAAGGGGTTAGGTTAGGTTAGGTTAGAAGTAAGATAAGTTCTTTGACAGAACATATTATTTTATTTTGAGAAAATTTTAATTCATTAAATTATGTTATAATAATATTAAATTATTCATTATGTATTGATTTAAGCAAGTTTAGTTTCCATAATATTTGTAAAGTTAATGTGTATAACTGTATGAATATATAGCGATTAGTATAATGAACGCACAATAAATTACAAACTAAGATAAGCGACAAGAACAATTGAAACTCATAACATACCAGTTTGACTGCTAGTATACATTCTTCGCTCTTCGGTTTAGATACTCTAGGTGAGTGTGTTTTGTGTTCAAATTGTAAGAATAGAAGAAGGGGTACTCTCGAGCTTTCAGTTAATAAGTGTCCCATCAAACTATGTAATTAATATACTATAAAAAATAATTAGTAAGGGTGCTCTCAAAATTTTATAATATTGCAGAGGAGCTCTCTGCGCACCCCTTCAATTCGAGCATTAAGTATATTTTGAAAATGACGACTTTTATTGTTCTTTATATTATTAACTTCTTTCGTTCAGAATCGTCTTATTGAAGAAATAGTTTATTATTTTTTAAAAATTCTATACATTCTCCAAGAGTATCTGACCCGGGAAGCGAAGACATATCCATGGTGCAAAGTATGTCCGGTTTTCTTTTTTTAATTTAATAATTATTTGAAAAATGTATTTCATTTAAAATTTAAAATTTAAATTTGATAATTATAAAATGAAATCATTTATGAAATTAAGTGCCATAATTTATTAAAATCAAAATATTGCTTAAATGTTATCTGACTAATCTAACCTAACAGTCAAGTACTATTATGTTCATATTGAAAAAAAATTGAAAATGCTGAAAAATAATTTATTTTACAAAAAATGTTAAGTCACTATTTTAATTATTTTTGTCATTATATTCAATTTTTTAAACACCCAATAGTAGTTATGAAGCCTGTTATACTTTATTAATAATTATAGTGTGTCACTGTTAATTGACTTATTGTGTAATAAAGACATAATATATCAGCTACAAAAAAATAAAATAAAATATATTTCACAATTTTTGTATCATGTTTAAATTATTTTATTTCTTTAAATTTATTAAATACATTGTTAAACATATAGTAGTGTTCTATATTTTAGATTATAATCCAAGTAATTAATAGGTTGAACATAGTGATAATTTGAGTAATTATATTTATTTATTTATTTATAATAATTAAACGGACAAAATCCTTATAAAAAATGGTTTACATTACAGTAGTAAGAGATTACAATTAATTATAATAAAGGTCAGGTACATAATAAGAAATATACAAATTTATTATGAATAATAATTATGAAACGATTAAGTTATTTAATAAAATGCAAAAAATAAGCTAGGTAAGGTAATATAAAAATAACTTGACTAGTTAAAATCAAAAGTATAGCTATTACCGGAAATCATTAACAGATTAGCAGGACAATTGAACGTATAATTTTTATCAGAAAAAGCTCAGGATTTCTAGAGTTCTAGATACTGAAAAAAAAATAAAAAATAAAAAATAGTGCTTAACTTGGTATTAAGGAAATGTAAATAAATTAATATTTAAAATTATTATTCTTAAATGACATTAAAATATGATAAAAGTATATCATTATTCATTCATTCATCATTGTACATTGTTTCATCATTATCAGTTATATCATTATCTGTTGAATCATCATTATTGGGATAGCTCCTTTTAAATAATTGAGATATTTGAGATGGTGTAACGTCATCCAAATTATTAGGTAGGTTATTTGATAATAAATTTGTAATATTTTCTTCGATGGAATCATGGATAGTGAAATTATGAATAAAAGTAGGTCTACGAGTAAAGAAAAAAAAAACATATAAAAGTAAATAAAATATTTAATAACAATAATCAATATTCAAAATATCTCAAAATCAAATTACTTAGTTTGGCCTATTCTATGAATTATACCGATCAGCTTCATTTATTATTGGCTCAATGAAAAAACCCTTTGTTGCTTCAATTAAACTCAATTCCTTTAATCTTAGTCTCAATTCTATTAATAAGGAGTTAATATTTGGATTAGCCTAACAACAAATTCAATCCACAAAACATTTTTATATTAAATGCATGTAATTTTCAAAATACAATTTTTAAATGTTTGCACATATTAATCATCAAAATATTAACCTGAATAAAGTGCTAACCTTAAAATCATTTAGTGTTTTCTTGTATTTAGTCCCTTTCTTTAGTATTCTATAGTTAACTGAATGTTGTTCTAAAGCTTTTCCCAGAATATGCAATGTTTTTCCCCACTTTAAAATAAAATATTTATGAAAATAATGAACATATTTAAAACTGAATATTGTTATATACTCACAGCTGAAAATATTAAAACTTAAACTTTTGGATCCTGGAGCAATCAATTCCGTAAGTTTCTTAGTAATACTTCCTATTTTAGTAGATAATGATTCTTTAATTTCTACGTTAGACCATTCTTCCTGATTGATTTTTACATAACATATAGAATCCATGGTCATATGATTTCTGCAAACTGGGTAGTCGATATGAAATTTATCAGAAACTCTGCACTTATTAGCGAGATATTTTCTACATAAACTGTGTCCACATTGTAATACTGCCCACTGTTCAATAACAAATAAAATGTAACAATGCAAAACTAGTAATAAATTTACTGTTGTTCATACTTTAGAATCAATATTAAAGTTACAAATAGGGCATTCAGTTTCAGATGAGACTACTTGCTCTCTTTTCAAATTTTCAAGGTAAACTAATGTTGTAATTTTTTTCTGTAAACAATCTTCACTCATTTGGAAATATGATTTAAATACCTACTTTCTTCATTTGAACACACTTCTAAATACCATAAAAAATTATTATTTATTGAAGTACATTATCTCTCATTTAACTAATAACATTAACCCTGCTTTTCTTCATAGGTAGACCATCGGTATCAGTCTGTGATTGTAAAAACTCATCCAAAGCTATACAACAATCGCAAGTCTGCTTAGCTTCATCTATCTTATAATGAGATACTATCATTCATATGAGTCCATAACAGCTTTAAATACCTAAATTTTTTATGTACTAGAACCAAAATCTTCAAATATTCAGTACCTTCGTTTAAAGAATTATTATTTATAATCATTTTAGCTTTTCCATATTCAAATAGTTCTATAAAGAATAATAAAAACCTTATTATTTACATTAAGAATAAATCTATTAATGTATTAATGTGACTAAATATCCAAATTGACCCTGAAGTAAGAATTCTTTTTGAGAACTTTTGAGACATTCGCCATCCTTAGTACATTCATTCATGGTTTCATCATCTTCAGTTATATGATTCACTATGTTTCCTTGTTTGTTAGAAATACTATTATATAACAATGATTCATATATTTGAAGATGATTTTGTGTATTACACAATAAGCACCTAAACACGCAATCAAAATTTTAAATATTAAAATGTGTAATAATAATAATAATAATAATAATAATAACTTACATTTACTGATTTCTTGAAATTAATTTATTTGGTATTGTACCATGTCGCTAATGACATACTATTCCAAAATCATTTACTGATGTCCCTTCCAAAATTTTTAGTTTAGATATCGTCTGCATCCTAGCAGAATCAAGGTCAGCTAGCCAAACATCCAAGATATTAAATATGTCATTTATAGATGTTAATCTAAAATATTTGTAGAAAAAATCAAAATCAAAATATAAGCTTTATTGAAAAATAATGTATACTCATTATCAATATTTGGTAGATCAGGTACGCAATAATCTTTTAATAATTTTGCTTGTATGTGACATAAAAATTCTTTAGGTGAATTAATTGTTTTTAATAAATTTGTCCACCGTTCTCAACATCTTATTGTTCTTTTATGAATAATTTCTTCTACTTGATCTGAATATAATTTAATATTTTTACTAGTTAATTCAATCTAAACACAAGTTTAATTTATCATATCATAATTTAATGATACGTAAATAATTGTTGTATACAATGCTTGTCTTATATTAAAAATATATTAAATCAACACCTATGTTTTGTTTTCTGGAATCAAGATATTCTCTTTCGAGGTCCTCCAAACAGTTTTTTATATTATTATTTATATCCTGGGATAACTCAGGATATACACCAAGAATTTTGGATAAATTATTCATTATGTGGATTTTCTAAATAACAAATTAAAATCATTAGACTCCCACAAAACATATAAAATTATTAAAATTTACCAAATGTCGTATACGGGAAAAGCTTTATTCGTATACAGATATACTTTTAGTAATTCCAATATATTTTAATTTCTTCCGTTACGACATATAATTTTCTTATAGTAATAAAGGCGTCTTTTTTTAAAAAGGAATAATTATTAATAAAACTCAAAAAATATTAAAACCAAAACTATATTTTATCCCTTTGTCTTTATTAATAAAAACATAATAAAATTAAAACAAAAATATAAAACTCAA
>JAIPRM010006122.1:0-19259 GCA_025469315.1 Stegophylla sp. TES_Ste_2020 | reverse complement strand
CCGAGTCGTTTTTGTCAAATTTTGTGTAGTTTTTTCCAAAAAAAAAATTGAAGAATTGAGAAATTCAAAAAATGACCTCTTTAAAGTACAATCTAGAGGCAACTCCGGTTCAAAAAGTTATTGATCGAAACTTTTGGACAAGTATTTCTATACGAAAAGTTGTACACTGAAAAAAAAAAAATAAATAAATAAATAAATAAACATCATTGTAAAAACACTTCGCTCAGAATCTAAAATTTACAAAAAATATATATTGCTTGAAGGTTGAAAACAGAACTTAAAAATTACTAGTTATAAATTATAATTTGTAATTAACTGAATAATAAATTGTCTTTTATAGACGCTTTTATATCATATTTTGATAGGCTAGAGCCGATTACTTTTTATACGCGACTGTTATAAGTTTGTATCATAGCTCAAATAATTTTTATATTAGGTACGATAATGACAAATTTTTTGTATTATTTCAGAAAAATTATCTTTAAAGTTTAATAAAATGCCAATTATTTCAAAGATCCTTGAAATAATATGTACGATGTACAACTCTGCCTATATTCATATGATTTTTAAGTTGCCATTAATTATACATAAACTTATAAAATGGAATATTTTACGAATAGCGAATTTGATTTTAACCATTTTGTTATTAACCAAAAACTAGAACTGTAATTATTACATTATATAAGTCACCACTAATATATTAGTTGGGAAACAAAATAATGGTGGGTGAACGTCCACCACCATTTTCTTACTGGATTTTTGTTACTATTAATATAACTATAATTGTTTAAACTCGTTGTTTCTAAATGTTTATTAATAGATTTACTATTTATAGATCTCGAGACTATTTTTATCTATTTTTAAAAAACTTTATTCTCAAATTGCTACCTGGGATATATTATAGTTTAAAAAGTACTTTCAATCACTTCAGTTTACTGAGCTTCGACCAGAATCAATTTCCCGAACGCCATGATTTATCGCTGTATTCTGTCTTAGATAATAATGTAAGTAACTTACACCCAGTCTCCGTCACACATCCGAACGTAATATATAATATATAATGAACACAGCTGTGATACGTTCGTTAATTTTCCCTATCGATGGTACTTTACACAAACCACCTGAAAGGATGAGAATTGGAGCACCGAAGAACGACTCATGCCACCATTATCCGGTGGGCCATTTAATCGAGATCATTAAACCGGTGTGAAATAAATTTATCAAAAATATTGTCGAAACTAGATATACACATCAAACTTATCTAGTAGGTCTGAGGCCTCCTTATATTCGATCACCAGTGGATAACATTTCCATTTATGAATTTACTAGATTTGGGACTAATATTTGGAAAAACTACCCAAAATTTAACAAAAAAGACTTGAAAACTATCTTTTTTTAATCTAGACTGTATGAACATTTAAATATAGACATAAAATACTATAAGAAATAATTTGGTGCTAAAAAATTTTGCAAATGTAAAAAAAAATTTGGCCACTTTTTTCTCATTTAATTTTTTTTTCCTTTTTTTTATTTATTAGGTGAAAAAGTAAATTAAAGTTAAGTTAAGTATAGACAAAAAAGCTGGACATACTTCGCACTACGAGTACTCATCACTTCTCGGATCAGATACTCTTGGTAGGTTTGTTGAAAATTACAACTATTGTTGTTCTTTATTTTATTAACTTCTTTTGTTCAAAATCATATTATTAAAGAAATAAGAATATCTGATTCGAGGATCGAAAAATACCCGTGGCGTGAATTATGTCTGGCTTTCTTGTCTATACTGTACTTTACTTTTCTTTGCTCTACTTTACTTTACTTTACTTTTTCATTCGTATTAAGAACTTATAAAGTTACACATCTCATTTATTCATTCTTGTAGGAACTAACTTATCTAATACTCGACTTGACCCTTTCGTAAAGAAAGTTATTATTTCCTCTTTTTTCATCCATTATTGATCAAAGGCAACGTGATAAATATTAGAACTAATTATAGTATAGTTAATTTTTGTTGATTTACGATCATTAAAGCCACTTTATTATTTTATTATATTTTCATATTTTATTGTAATTTTAAATTATTTATGGAATATTCATTAGTTGTAAGAGAATATAATATGATAAATCAATTTTTGTTATAATAAGCTGTTACAATAATAAATATTTATTGATGTAGTAAAATAATATTGATATTTATTTTCTAATAATATATATATATAAGTTGTATAAACAAGTTTTAATTTTATGTGTGGGTGGAAAGGTATCTTCAATATTTGCCCCTTTGAATTAAATGTTCGTGACACCACTGTATATAAAGTTTACTAAACACCAGGTCAACGGAATTCATTTACATTTATTATTATATAATATAATACATAATATTGTTCAATAATATATTACTATACAATATTTTATTTTCAAATATTCTTCACTGATATACGTAGTGTTAACGAAAAATATTTAAATTATTTGATTAAAATCACCTGAAATTGCAATTAATTAAAAAAAAATGCTAATTTTCTTAGGTGACTTGATTTAACATTCACAACATAATACTCTATCGTTTACATTATTACAATGTATATTTTATTAACTATCATAATCATAGGCATTCGCAGACTTTTTCCGTAGGGGATGCAAATATATGGTGATTGCGGTGGTTATATAATTTTGAATTTACAACTTTGATACTAACAAAAATATTGTTTAGACACCACTTTATGAAATTGTCATCAATGATTGAAAAATCTATTGTATTACAATAGACACACAGTAGGGCATGTTAGGCTATTTATAAATACATCAAATTTTACAATTTAATTTCTAAAACGCAGGTTATTATGAAAACTAATTTATCCATAGTAGAGAAAAATAGGAGGTATGTCTCAAATTATAAGTGGTAATTGTTAAAATACAAGGAAAACAATTTGTATGACCTAATAAGAACGCATTCATGTTTTCAACGAACGTGAATGTGAACGCGTTCTTTTTTTTTTAAAAAAAATAAACGAGAACACAAATGCATTCACTTTATTGGATGATGAACGTGAGCGTGAACGTGATCGCCTTTGATGTGCACGTTCCACACACTGCTTTTCGTTTATACTAAAACAGCGTAGCGTGGGCAATAAATTCAAATTCAACAACGAATATAAAATATGTGTAATGAAATATCTGTTCATCACGCGTATAGGGAATAATAATATGTTGAGAATGCACAATTTATGCTGCGTGAATAAATAACATTTTGAAAGAATGTTTCGAAACGTTCGGTTGTAGTAAATAGTGAGGGAATTTTCACGCAAGGCAATGAATTTCATCCATGCCTAAAAGGCTATCCTACTTTCCAAACAACCGTACGGTATTGTTGACAGTATTTTATTCTCCGTCTCGATGGTCTCCCTTCGGCTTTTGTTTATTTGCTCCACGAACGGGCTAAAAGTATTGAGTTTAGTATCGATATAAGATCGAATTGCAAATACAAAGCCAATATAAACAAAGAATAATTATTGGTGGAAAATAGATGTTCTGAATTCTTATTTCATACATTATTTTATTGCACCCATGTGAACTATAGTACTTTAATGTTAATGTACGTCATTGACTAGAGTCGAAAGTGAATATTTAATGTGGCGTTTACGATGATATAGAAAAATATCGTTTTTATTTGTATTTTCGTAATAATATGTAATACGATCTCCTACTTCAGAAGTTATCCGAAAACTGATCCGCTTCACCAGTGGAGCAGAACTCGAGAATTTAATTTAACATAACTTTATGAACAAATACATTGTTTATTCTACATAATGAATGACAAATTGTAAATAACGTAAATGTAAAATAACCGTGTACCCGATGCTGTAATAATAACAGAAATGAATTATATAGTTCGGAGCAGTCATGGATCCAGGAAAAAATCTCGGAGGGGGTCATATTGTTATAAAATAAAACATTATAATAACTTATTCAATTATACAACAACAAAAGTATTAATTAGTATTAATTTTTATACCATTTTTTTATTTTACCTACCAAAAATAAATCGATTTCTCCAAGACGTTTTGGCTCGCTAATTCTATTCATAGAAGTACTCCAAATCAAAAATAAAGAGTGAAACATAATTTTATGAAATTAATTATAGTAAAATAAAATAAAACTACATTAGAAAATTTAGTTGTTTACCTATTTTTTTATTACAAATTCTGTATCAATATCCACTTAAAAATTGTATTTATTTCAATGGTGACTCATGGATCCTTTTATTTTAAATATATTTAATTTTATATACAACACGATTTTACATTTAGTGCCTATAGCATTATATTTCATCAATATTTGTATATATATCCACTAATAAATTGTAATCAGAATTTGTAAAATAGTTAATAATAAATAATAATCATATTCTTTAACTCAATACAATTTTATTACTATTAAAATAAAATAAATTAATAGAAACGCATTTAAATCATTATATACGAAGCAATGTATTATTAAAAATTTGAAAAGTATGTAGACAACAATACAAAATACTAATTATTAAAATATATATTCTACTGTAGTACTAAAATATTATAATTTGTTTTAAAATTTTTAATAATTTCATGTATTTGTGTAATCTCATTGTGTTCCCTAACGAGCCACCTTTAATTAACTTATAAAATGTAAAATAAATTTAAAAAATTTGATCAGCATTACATTTTTAACTTATCATCTCAACTCCCAATACTAATTATTTCATCAAGTGAAAAATGTAAATTTATTTTTATTATTCTTCTAAATAATAATAACAATAATATACAGTAATTTAATACCTATTTACTCTTATATATTAAGGCAATTCTCAAATAGGGCAAAATAAAAATAGTCGAGAAATATTAAAATACCCTGGATGTATTAATTTTAAAATAAACATAAAGACAGAATTGTGGTAGGTCATGACCTCCATGATCCCTTCCCTAGATCTGTCACTGGTAGCAGTAGCTGTTGATGAAAGAACTCGAGTAGAAACTTTAAATTCCCGTACGATCATATTAAGCTATCAACCAGCTGCATGCTGCATATAATATATATATATATATTATATATATATATATATATATAATAAAAAAAAAATCATAATAAAACTGAGGACCGGAATTTTATGCATTTGCATATTCACATTAAGTTTATGCGATATACTGAAAATGCGAAATGTGAACATTTTAAATCGAATTTGTTTAATATCATTTGTATAATTTGTAATTTGTGATTCAGAGATTAAATTTTATTTTGCACTTACCTACCTAAATTCACATTAGTAGGGTTGACATGTTTTGTCTTTAGTACATTTAATTTACATAATATTTTCCATAATTTTGTTGAATAATCAAATCGTTTCATCTCATAATACCAAATTTTGTGGGGAAAAATAATATTCATAAACTATTATTTGATGAGCAAAATTGAATATTGTTAAAAATGAATTTTTCCAAGCCGTATACAAATTAAAAACTAGTATGCTTTGCTACATTGTTAATATTTTTAAAATTAAAAAAAAAATTAATGAAGTTGTGATAAATGTATAAATGCATACATGACGTATTGTATTTACTCTAAATCATCACACTATTTAATTCCATATTTTTCAACATGATTTTAATGGAAATGCCATCGAGAAAAAATCATGTTAAGGAACTATTGAGTTACTGTTATTAATTTACTAATATTATATTTTTTCAAAATAATTGATAGATTCAAATTTACGATGCATATTGGTATGTATTTTTGCAATTATTATTTTTTCATAGGTATTCAATATTTTTGCGTTGTATATTTCCTACACATTAACCATAATATAGCGCATATAAAAATTATTCCCGGTCTCTACTCCAAATTAATAACAAATCACTAATTCAATTGCCTACATCCATAAATCAATAAACACACTTCGTTTCACATTAATTATACGGTTTTGCACTATTGAGTAGGTACCTGTGCATCGTCGTGAACGGCAATTAGCGTTAGTTGCAATAACATCGTTATTAACTGATTACGAATACATAAACTTACTGGGTCTCTCCCGCGGTTCTATCACCTTTATTGTGTTATGATTGAATGACACATAAGAGCGCGAAAAATTGTTGTTGGACAGAAGGTAATTTATTATGTTTACCCGGACGGATAATGACGACGCGATGAGACTTCTCGGCGTTATTTCGTCGGCGAAATGTAATCCATTTCAAAACACAATAATAATAAAATAATAATTCTTAAACAGTAGAATAGTACGCCGAATGTGAAAGAATGCCGCTTTTATTCGTTTCGCAAAATCTATAATAATTATTAATATCCATAGTGTGGTACTCGTCTGTGTACAAAATATATAGTTGTACGACACATATGTGAATGTGAACCACAACACGATGTGATTGGAGTTTACAAAATTCACATTTTAAAAATAGTAATTTTGAATATTTTATCGTGTGTGTGTGTACGCGAAAAAAAAGACAAACGTAATATATTCATTTGATTTTGTGTTGATTTTTTTTTTTTCAAAATTCTCTTAAGAAATTAAAAGCAAAATACGCAGACTCTTAGAATAAAAAAAAAAATAAGCAATTAAAATATATGGTGCCGATGAGGGCTTGTAAAATTGACAATATTTTGGTGGCTTTCATGAAACGATATTAATTATTATTGGGACAGACATCAGTCCATGTAATATATAATGTTATTCTCAGTATTATCTAACATTTATTTTTATTCTTTTTCACATAATACTATTTAGAAAATATTAAATATGCCAATAATAAATTATTTTAAACCCAACAGTCAACAATTTTTATTCTACACACTATTTATTACGGCTTTTTTGGCATGTGGGCCTAGGCGGCAAATGATCCCCCGTTAAATAATCCACTGTTCATGCGTTATCTAGATTAACTACGACATCAAGAATTAAATGAAATTTTTAAAATTAACTAGTTATGTGTGCTTTTCTTTAGAAATATTAATCATAAAAACGTGTTTATCATACCTATGAACACGTTAAACTTAAACTACACCATTTTCAGACTTATTTGAATTTTTCTAAAAACATTATACTCTCACATTTTTGACGTGTATTTGGTTAAATATGGCTAATAAAACTTTACGAAAGTACTAATGAAAACTTATTTTATTTTATTGTTACATTAACACAAAAATTCGGTTAAATATCACTATGGTACGTATTACATTTAGGAAATGTTACATGTTTTGCTCACGAGTAAACAAGAGAACGGCAGACAGATAAATTTGCATTTCATTATTAGTGAAAATGATTCTACAATTTTGATATTTAATGGTCTTAAAAATAAAATTTGACTGAATTAAATATAGCAAAAATATAAATATAAGTAAATCTATATATTAGTAAGTTGTTGTACAATTTTCCATTATTAAACAATAAATTGAATACGTTATGAATAATACCGAAAATAAATCTGCATTTTTTGGATTAAAGGTCATTTGAACCGAAACTCTAAATTGAAACGTTTATAAAAATTTAGATTTTAAGAAAACCATTAAGAAAATTCTACCATAAGCAGAAATATACGTGAGAAATTTTTTAGGGAAAACACATTTTTATCGAATTTAAAATTAAAAGTTTCATGAGATTGTAACTGAAATAAATCGTTCTTTTACATGAAAATGACCAATTTCGTATAATTTATATCTTTAAATGATTATGAAAAATAGCAAAATTCAAAACATTTAAAATGATTTTGGGGATTGATACCTATAGATATGAGTAACATGATATTATATTTATGGCTTACAGTTGTAAAACCTCAAAAATCATTCACTTCACTCAGAGTTTAAAAGAACGAGCAAAATAAAAAAAAAATACTTTAATAAGTTTAATTAGAAAAATTTTCAAACGAAAATTGTTTTATAAATGTATGAACTCGAATTCAGTAATGAATTTCTCAACTTCGAAAACAATTTATTTTATTCATTACATTTCAACATTTTCTACACTTTTACCTTTTTATTTTTAATTTAAAAGGTACGGATACGAATTTGAAATTAAATTTTTTCGATTAAAACTTTTTAAAGTGTTCGAACAAAAATTTCAAACATAATTATCAACAATAGATAATGTATAAAACACAAGTTTATTTAAATGTTAATTTTACATCGAAAAATATGCGATGAAGTTTCGTAAACAATGAAGTCATAATAAGTTTGTATTAAATATAAATGCATTTGCAAATTTAATGAAACTTTTTAAATTTATAAACTATATTTCTTTGCAATACTTTTAATTCTACAGGTACCACAAAAACGCTTCTGAATATTATAAATTTTACACTAGTATAAAAGTGTTTTTTGTAAACTCGACAATTTCAACGTTTCATAAATAAATTGCTCTCTTCCATTCAGAATCAATTTTTCAAATTATTTAAGAATTATGTATGAACTAGGACCTAAAACCAAATCCATTTATTAAAATATATATTATCGTGTCGTATGTTACAAGAATCACTGTGAATTGGTTAAAGCTCATATGGACTAATAACTTACCATGACTTTTTCGGATTTATCCGTATTGAAGTGTCTTCATATGTTTCAAATATTATACCTGCATGTGAAACTCCTGACCGGTGAAATACAGGTCACATAAAATAGTGAAAGCTAAAAAAAAACTCATTTTTTCATATTATTAAATAATATATGGAAATATTATTATAATAGTGTAATATAATTATATATTATGAAAACTATTATATCAATAGTAACACCGTTTTCCTCATATCATTTTTATGTCTCAAACTAAATAAATTACCAGAAAAATAGTTTTACGTATAAAAATCTAAAAAAAAAAAAAAGAAATACCAACTTGGGAGGAGGATGTGCACAATGATAAAATTGGAAATTATTAAATACATAATTATCTGTGAAAAATTTAAAAAATATATAATCAAAAGATTATTCGATCATTTTAAGCAGTTGTTAATAAATAACAAATATCTAAAATCGCTGCTATTATATTTAAGATTCTAAGTAGAGTAAAGAATGTATTAGTATTAAAAAGAAATGTGTTTTTTTATTTTTTTATTTATATTTTAAGACATTTTTTTTAGGTAGAAATACTGCATCTAGTTGGTACTTTTGTGAAGTCATATTTCAATTACTTCAATAGTTTTCCTAAAACTTAAGGGAGAACTACCGAAAAATTGACAAAAAAAAAAAAAATGTAAAATATGCCATAACCAGAACATTCATGAAATTTTAGTTTTTAACCATAACTTCAAAAATAATGAAGCTAGTAACAAGGAACTTTTACCAACTACTAAAAAAATTAAAACGCATGCATGAAAATAAAATCAAAAATATTTGACTTATTTTGAGCTAAGAAAGTATAGAACTTTTAAATTATTGGAAATATGTTGTATTTGGAAAAGTTTATTTTATAAAATTTTAATCACTACTCACCAGATAATAAACCTGCAAATTTAATACGGTTATGTTAAATATGGCCAACGGTACTAAACAAATATCGAATGTTGTAAGTCACCTTTTTTTGACAACCGTTTAAAATTAGTATGAGCATAAGACTGGTCATTTTCACGTAAAATAATGATTTTTTTTTTTTTAATCAAAAACTCATAAAATATTTTGTTCCTTATCCTGTAACAATATTATTATATATTCCTCATGTGTTTTCCTATACATTTTTAAGATGATTGGCTCAATCAAATGACGGTTAATCCAAATAATCACAGATTTCTATTCTTATTACACAATATAACATATTATACAAAATTGATCATTTACACGAATCATTGAACAAGGATTATGCTAGAATAGAATTATAATAATATTGTTAAACTTACTAAATATAAATTCAGTAAGTTAAGATAATTATTATTGTGTCCACTCAGAATCGTTTTATTTAAAAATAATTTACAGTTTATTTAGAATTCAACACACCCATCTATAGAGTAGTCCGACTATATTTAAATTGAACATACTGCAGTTGTTCCGATACGTCAAACATAAAAACAGATATAGATAGATCTGAAAAATATCGTAAACAAATTCGATTAAATTTCTATTTTAAATCAACCGAATAAAACGCAAAAAAACAGTTCATTTTATTTTTCTCGTTAAATTTTGTCGATACTAGAGTATAAGTGTAGTAGACGACTTAAATTACATTTTATATTATTGTTTATGTAACGTAGGTATTACGCGTCCTAGGTCGTCGAGAAATAAGTTTCAAGTACTTAATGATATGTTTTAAGGACAAGGATTACGAGGGCAAGGACTGAAACCAATCTGATAGGTTTCGTAGAATAAGCAGCAATTACTGGGAGATTGACAATTTGTGAACAGAATCTTGAGCTCTCGAAGCAGAATGAGGTGATTGAGGTGATGCATGGTAGGACTTAATACTAAGCCCTATTAACGATAAAACCTTAAAGGACTTAATTCATTTTTATGGAGTTTTATAATTGAAAATTATAAAATTAATAGCAATAATTTAAAAGACAAAGTACGTTAACTTATAATAACAAACAAGTAGGTACTAAAAAAACCGACTTCATAATTATTTTAAAATTACTACATTTCGTTATTTAGGTAAACGGTTTTGACAATTATTTTTTAATATTTCTATTTTATATAGCAAAAATAACTGGTTGCTTTTACTGTTTTCAAAAAATTCACTAAAAAGAAGTGGGTTTGTCAAATATTTACATAACATCCATAATTTACGATATGATGCAAATAAGTTCCAAAGCTATCTAGGGAAAAACCTTTTTATTAATTTATTAAGTAGTATATAAACATTTTTATCGCGTTGAAATAACTTCAAAGAACGAGAATAAGAAATTGCTAAATATTTCTATAAACTTAATTGAAATATTACTAAATTGTGCAGGTTAATTAAAAATTTGCATTTTATAAATTTTTAAGGTAACGAAATATAATTTTTTTTACATGATGTTATTTTTTATTTTACTTTTTTTTTTATGTGTACAAGTTTTCGTATGAAAATACTTGCCAAAAAGTTTTGGCCATCAGCTTTTTTAATCACAATTTGGCTCTAGATGGTACTTTTAAAAGGTAATTTTTCAAAATTCTCAATAGTTTTTTCAAAATTTAACAAAAAAGACTCGGAAACTATGTTTATTTAATCCAAACTGTATAAAAAAATTTAATATGGATAGAAAATAATATATAAAATATTTTGTGGCAAGAAACTTTTGAAAGTGTGAAAAAATATTTATGGAAATTTTTTTCTAACATTTTTTTTTCTTATAATTTTTTTTTTCTCAGGTTATAGTGAAATATAAAACTAATCGAGTTAAAATAAATTTTTTTGATATCATGACTAACTGAATGTTAATTAAAATTTTCTTGAATAAACTGTAGCTCCACTCAGAACCGCCCTAGTGAAGAAATGATTTATAGTTTCTTCAAAAAGTAATACACCCCCAAGAGTATACCATTCAAGGCGCGAAGAATACCCAAGGTGTGAAATACGTCCTTTCTTAATATTGCGAGCAATTTTTACCATATCTCCGTTCATATTTCAAATGAAAACATAAAATAAATGCACTTTTTTTGCTGTTGTCATTACGTACGTTGGTAAATCGTATTCAACTTCAATTCAAAATACAGAAATATATTTATTTTACAGTTGGTAGGTAGGTACTGATTATATTAAATTCCCTTAAAATATATATTGCATTATTTACGCATAATATAGTATATTGCATTGCATGGTAGAATCGTTTTTATTAAATAATATGTGTATATTATTGTTCGTTCATATAATTTTTGAGGTGGATAAATAATACGAATAAAGAAAGAATGTTTTTAATAAAAAAAACCAATATTCAAACTACATTTTGATATGTTTAAAACTAGAAACCATATTTTATTATTTTTATTAACTATGATTAACTTATAATATTCGTTAATTATGTTATATTAGTGCAGTACGAAATTTTATAAATATGTATAATCAAAAAAATAAATAAAAGACTTAGCAGCCGTTTAATTTGAAATAAAATTATAAATACCTACATACAAGTTATTCTCTATTCAAATTTTATGCCAGTTTTAATTATGCTTGGGCTTTTAAAAGTATTTGTTTAACGGTGTATAAAAATACCGTTTAATCCATATTCTAAGCCAAATTATAATTAAAACACATATTATAAATTTGTTACAAGATTTTCAATATAGTACGCACTACTGGAGCAGAACATTTCTAGAAGTCTTAACACATTATAAAGTTTTAGATTCAAAGAAAATCAAAACCAAAACTTTACGAATAGTTATCGAAACGGAAGTATTTTAAACACATGCATTAACTTTGCTTTGCTCAGAATCTGATTTTCTGTTTCAATGTTCAAAATATTCCTTTTATACTTACACATTTTTTTATAGAAAAATGGTGTAAAAAAAATTTGGTATAATGTAAACATATTATTGATGCGAATTGTATAATTTACTTTCGTGGAATCTCTATTGTTTAAATAAATATTGTCCGGTAAAAATATACAATACTTTATTATAAGGGTTTGCTTGAAATAATCAAGGATATAATGTAATAACATAAAGTACCGACGAAATGTTATTTTACCATAAATTTTATTCATCTATAGAACAGTATCACACAGCTAATAACTATTCAAATACCAAAATATACACTATACGTGATGTCACGGTGCGGAATATAAATTTTGAATGAATTCATCAAGTGCAAATACACACTGAATATTCACTGAATAAATTAATACCCTATGATTTGTATAATATTGAAATGTCGGTCATTTCATGATTTGAAAAATATTAGCTATACAAATTCACTCAATGGCTAAAATATTATAATGAACTGATTAGTGAAATACATAATATCTGAACATCCTTATGGATTCATTATTTATTATATATTTAGAGGTTGGTAATTTTATTAAGCACCTACTGACCTATAATTTACTAGATTTTGGTAACAGATACATATATATATATCTGTTACTGTCAAAGACGTATTTAACTTGACGTTATTACGTTTAAATTAAATTTACGAAATTTAATTAAAGGTTTTAACTATATTATTTTTTTATTATTAGGATTAAGGATATTCTATTAAGGATCTGAATGAATATCGACAGTTTGATCTCGTATATTCGAATTGGATTTGAGATAAAAAAAATAAATGAAAAAACAAATCCCATTAATTTTTTACGGTACATCTGGAAACCATAATATATTACATACCTAGCTTTTTCTAGTAATTTTTCCAACAATTCCCTCCGGAGTATCTTTCAATTTTTTCATATTTTATTCATGTCGCCTTTCTACCATTTTATTCACAGCATGGCTGTAAAATGTATTATAATGAGCTTTATAGCGCACATTGATATACGATACTATCCTTATAATAATATTGTCACCATATGACAAGTTTTCTACGACGCATAAATATTTAAAGAAGCCCATTATATATTCTTCTGTAATATTTCACAAAGCCGAATACGCCGTGCTTAAAAATCACTCTCAGTCAATCGATCCGTCCAGAAACAATAATATAAAGGAATTAACATTTATTATTTGCCAGTATACAGTTCGTTTACGTTCGATACTCAAAACAGACAACACGTACATTGTGTGTACGAACAATCTTTAGGTATATAATATTATAATATGACGATCGTCTCCTACTTTTATGCACATCATAACATATTATGTATATTGTCTACGAAAATAAACTAAATTTCAACACATCGATGACGTATATTTTTTTACATTTTTTTTATGTACATTTTTATCAAAACTTTAAGTCATAGAATACAATATTACAGAGGGGTTTAAAATCAATTTTAGTTAAATACAGATATCAAAACCTTTTTATCGGTATTATTTTTATTCCCTCATAAACGTTCAAGATTTTTTATTCAAGAAATCATTTGATAAATCGGTAATAGGAACTCATTATCATAGTAAATCATCGATAAATGATATCCTACGATTCAGTCTCGTATTCATAATATATATTAAGTTGAAAATCAATTCTTTCAACTTAGTCTTTAATACTTTTTTATGAAAACTAGATTATTAAAATTTATTTTACAAAGCATATATTATTTTTCCAATATATATATATATATATACAGTTTTGAGCACAGATAACTCAAAATTTATCTAGGTAAAGATAAAAGGTAGTTGGTGGAAATATATAATACCTATATCTTAAATGAAAATAAAATATAATCAAATTAAATATATTATATTATCTAGTGTTATTTATCTGGATAAAAAAAAAAGAAGATAAAAATAGTTTTAATTTATTTTTAATAACCATAAAACTATTTATTATAAAATGCACAACGAAACTATTTTTGTGTTTCATGTTTATTTAATAAAAAGTAAGTTAGAGCAAAGATAAGTAAAGTAAAGTATATACAAGAAAGCCGGACATACTTCGAATCATAGGTATTCTTCGCTCCTCGGGTCAGATACTCTTGGTGAATATGTTGAAAAATTAAATGATTCTGAGCAAAGAAAGTTAATAATATAAAGAACAATAATAATTGCCATTTTCAACACACCTATGATAAATATCTGACGAAGTGGTGCGAATTATGTCTAGCTTTCTTGCATACATTTTACTTCATTAATCTTTGCTTTACTTTACTTTACTAATCTTTATTTTACTTTACTTTAATTTTATTCTTACATTTACTTACTATTATTCTAAAAGTGAGTAGAATATTATGTAAAATTTAACAAAAACATTTGACATTTCTTCTTCTCCTCTATGGGTGAATTATGGCATATTGGCATACCATTTTAATTCCTCAGCTCTACAGTTTTATTTCTCTTCATTATCATTCATTTGACGCTGCTCCGATGTTCAGTATAGCATTATTTTTTTTCCAAGTCACTTCTCTCCTAGATTTAGCTCATCACTGACTTGATCTCTGTAATGGTCTTATACCGACATTCGGCTTTTACTCCATATATTTTCTTATCTCACTTACCTTTTCCTTGCCATAAGTTCCTCGAAAATTCTCGTACTTTACTAATTAGAAAATGAAGCGTAGTCAGCATATTATTAAAAACGTCTATATTATTATCAGGTTTCTTCCTAATTCAAACGTTCTGCATTCGAAGCTCTAAAATAAACGAATTAATCCTCCGGATAAAAATAACGTGGACGTGTATATCTACGTTATTCTAAAAGAGCGTGCCCCTACATCCAGAAAGTTCCATCCAACAGATTTCTGGTATTTATTCCTCAAAGTTGTAATGTAGGTATAATTATTAGAGTTCGTAACTCTAAAGCCAGGTGTCATAATATGTTTTTCCAGACCGAAATTTAATTTAGAGTAATATTTTAGTCATATCACATATGGTCGCAAAGTGGGAATTAGTGAAAGATATGGAGCGTTATATATTTACATAAAAAGTGCACCCACCATTACGTTCAATAAACAACTTTATGCAGTATGGAACAAGTTTTGTGATTGTTTTGTAAAATTAGTGAAAAAACAAAACTTTTTTCTATTTTCGTCAATCCCGATTTACGTTTTACATAATATATGACGTTAAATCTAATGTGTATGTTACTTGTACGTGTCACTAAAAGAAACTTTAGAAACACGTTAAGAAAATTGCACAAAGTGTAAGAATTTATAATACATTACTCAATGTCAAAGTATATCAATAAGTTTGAGTACATAAAAATGAAATCAAATTTTAAATTGCCATTAAATCAAAAGTTTAGATTTAATGGTTGTGGTTTTGTTTAAACTTTATAAAGTACAATAAGGAGCCGAACAAAATATATTGTATACTTGGCAATCGTACAAATGTATTAACAATTAACTATACCACGATAACCTTTTTTATTCCTTTGATTGATTAAATTTCATAGTGTTTTCATCATTACAGAATATTTAATATAAAATTCAGATAAGCAGTTAGATGAATCATAATTTACAATGGAAATGTCCAAAAATAAGTGTATCGGAATTTAATTTCAATTAAACTAAAAGGATAGTCAATTTAGTTTATTGAAATAACATTGTTATAATTAAATACAAATCTGTAGGAAACTTTCAATTGCTCTAATTATGAGTAATTTTTGTCACTTCATCAGCGAATAGTGTGGTTTACGAGTCTCTCTGTAGTGAGAATTGTTGTCGATTCTCCGACCACACGAATTTTGTATTGTTATCTGTTCGATATCCAACGAATTGCATTGATCGACTTTTTCCGATTTGCGTAAGGAAGAAATTAAATCGTTTATTATTTTTCACTTTACAAAATTGTGTACGATCAAAACGATCACGAGCAAAGAAGTCAAAGAACATAAAGAAACTGTCATACATACGTATTAAAACAAAAAAAAAAAAAAATTGGCACCGGACGACTGCCGAAAGCGAGTTTCCGACGGCACCACTTGTTCTCAGTAGTTATAAAATGCTGTTGTACGGTTATTTTGACGTCCGTGATTTTTCGTTCTCTTAAATCTGTCACCAAACTCACCCTTCCCATTGTCGAGAAATTTAATTGAACTTGACACTTTGTTTTCTCACGTCAACTTTGAACGTGGTGAGTGGTAAAATGAGATTGTACAAATATTAGTATTTACTTCCTTACAATAATATTGAAGTTCCTAATTGACACTCCTTTATACAGTATGCGTCTACAAATTATTAATACGAAAAAAAAATACGGCAAAATCACAACAGACTGATTTAATGCAATTCTTCTAAATGACACTTTAATGTAATTCGTAAAATCTAAAGTAGCGTAAATTAGGTCGCCGGTCAGATTTGTCGGGTGTCTTGATAGAAAATTTTCCGGACTTTCTAAAAAAAAGATCTTTATTTTATTATTGTTCAAATAAACATAATTATTTTCGAAGACTTTTCGACTTTAGTGTAGATATATAAATTTGAAATAGTAAAAAAAAAAATCTTATCAACTAATAATCGCTCGTTAAATTAATAATCACTAAGACATAGAATAATACATCCTAATAATATATTCTAAAAAAAATGTAATACTATTAATTTACTTTACAAGAAATTATTATTATATAATATGACGTCATATTAATTATTATAGTATTATTTTTCTTCGATCACGATGCAGAATTAATTCCAGCAAGTATTATTGTAGTAATAATTATTTATTTTTTATTATTATTTTATTTTACAAATATATATCTACTAAATTTATGAGTACTACCTACCTGTTTATGACACATACTTATATTTATGAATCTTAAAAAACTTTTAATTTGCACGTTTTAGTTAAAAAAAAATACTTTAATAATACAAAAAAAAAAAAAAAGATACTATTTTATAGATATTATTTCACAGTATATTTCATTTTAACATATATGCCTTAAAAATATATAAAAGGAATCTTATATTAAGGCTTAAAAATGCAAAATCCCCAAACAATGTAAAAATATGCAAAACAACATTTTGTATAGAGGCGTTACGACGGCATGAAACACTTTTTGGCATAAATTAATTATATTTTCTGACTTATTTTGTAATTCGCAAAGAACAGATTTTCTTTTTAATATACTTTTTGGTGTTTGATTTTATTGTGCTTCCCTTTTGTGATACATTTTCTGTGAGTGCCTATAAAGTTATTCACATATATTACATATTAATGTGAAGAGGAATTAAACCTGCAAGATTTCCTACTGAAGTATGGAATAGTTTTAAACTTACCGTAAATGAATAATGCAGGCAAAAGATGAGACAGCGAATTAAGCTCAATTTCGAATTCTATTCACCCACACATGTTTGGGAATTCATTAAAACGCTACAAAACGATGAAAAATTAAATAGTTCAAGAATCGCTCAAATAACAATCGGTATAGAACTCGATCGTGGGTGAAAAAATAATCCAAAAACAGAAAAATGAGAAAAAAATATTTGCCAAAAATTTCATTCGCGTACGTTTTATACGTTTTATAAAATTATCACTTGTACCTATTGCTCATAATTCATAAGTATATTTTATTTTATTGTTTATAAATAACATTTTAAGTTTTAACCGTCGCATTACGTATATCGTAATTATTATTGATTTATTAATATAAACATAAAAAAAAAAGCTACCTGTTAAAAATAAAATCACTAGAAATGTGGTCAAATTGTATGTGTAAGTGTGCAACCAAGTTATGTACTGAACAATTATTTAACTCACGGGCTCATGGACAAAATGGGTGCGACTGTAAGACTGCACATTATATTTCCACTAATTCGAAATCGACTAGAGAAATTATTTTAGAAATTGAAAATAAGGATCGAAAAAAAACCGAAATGCTGATGTTCGTCGTATTTATGGAGGAGAAAACAATGAATCCGACAAAATACAATTGTGTAATACCAGTAATTAATAAAACATTTGAATAGAAGCGATGTTTCACGATATACAAACCCAACCCAAACAATAATGTATTCTGTGTAGACTTGTTTATTCTGGACTTGATTACGAAACAAAGAAGCTGTATCGGAGTATTTTTTTTTCTTTTTTTTTTTTTTGGCATTTTAAACTAATCAGAACACTGGCGAAAACATATCAATCGTAATTTCCACTGACATACTACTATATAATATAATTTGAAACTGTAATTTGCTTTCGATTCATTATGCCCGTCCACCCAAAGGATATACACTGAAGCAATAAAAATGAATACGTTGTTTGTTTCGAATATTGATCCGTCGAATTTGTATTCACTACCAACAAATAAATTTTTGAAACAAAACCCTTTCGGCGTTTATGCGCACTTTAGTGGCGTCTTCTGTATATTTTGCGAACATTGTTGTTCAATAAAACGATATTAAACGGTAAAACACTTAGTTTTTGCAGACAGCTGAACAAGTTCGACGCGTGAAAATGGCTAAGACATTTTAAGTGGGGTTTGCGTTTAGATTTTAAATCCGAAGAAAATCAAAACATATAACAGCTACAGCGGGATGTCAAATGAACGTTTCGCAGAACGAAAAATCTGGCACGTATTTCAGAAATTAAAATAAACAGTTTTGTAAAATTTAATATTACGCATGTTTTTAAGTCTGAAGAGCTAATAATAATAATCTTATAATTATAAAAAAAAGAATTAAAAAGCCGGACATACTTCGCACGATGGGTGTACTTCGCACGACGGGTGGTATTCTCTTGACGGGCGTATTAAATTTTAAAGAAACGATAAATCATTTCTTCAGTAAAACGATTCTGAA
>JAIPRM010006121.1:0-19264 GCA_025469315.1 Stegophylla sp. TES_Ste_2020 | reverse complement strand
TTTCTAAGGTACAAAATCCAGGTGCTCCGGCCCGTAAAAAGGTCTCGGTGCCTGGTTGGCGACCCTTGACCGTTTCGGCGGTCGTCAACGGACGCTTGACCGGCATATCCGGGATCGAGACGTCGCACTGTTTAAGTTTAATGTTTTAATAATTAATAAAAAAAGATTTATCGATAACACTAATATCGTAATCAATCAAATATAATAGTTTTACATATTATAATATTTTGGGATATTTTCACAAGAACACAGAGTATACGACCTTAACCAGTAGAGATGTACGGTATTTATTCAAAATAATCAGAAGGTATACGGCGTATACCACCGTATACACTCCACTACAGCCCTGCGTATAGCTCATCATTTATCCCGACCATCACGAGCATAGTTCGACGGGGTGAATTAATTTCAACGCGTCGTAAATTAAAATTATCGTTCGAAAGTAATTAAAATCCATTTTTGTCGAATTACAAACAATAAAAAAAAAAAAAAAAAAAAAAATGCATTATGAGTTTCGTCTAGACAAGCAAAAGTTCCGGCAAAGGAGGACACTCGCCGCGGGTATCGATGGAAGTTTAATGATATATATATATATATATATATTCATTTCTCACCGCAGCCATTCGCCGCGCCGCCGCCGCCGTCGACGGATTATCGATGATTTCTCGCCGTCAAAGTTCTATCGCCCCATTCCCACCCCTTTCCCTATCACCCACCCACCCACCCACCACGCCAAAGACCGGATGTACGAAAGAAGAAAACTCGAAAGTGAACTTAGACATTATTAATATACACGCGCGCCCTGAGTATATATATATATACGTAACTTCAAGAGCCACGGGGCGGTTTACGTCCTAAATAATAATAATAATAACACAGTCGGGCGGTGTCAGATAATAATAATAATAATAATAATAATAATAATATAATATTATGGCGTTACGGAAAAGGAAAAACCTATCCCACTCAACGTGATTAAACCCGCGAGGACGTTACACAAGACGCGCGCGTGCACACACACACACACACAAAACGTAGGCCTATATTTTTGAGCAGTATACACCTAACACGGTTACGGGGTGTGCGCCGTGGTTACTTGCATACCGCAAACTCGTTACACGTGTTATTCTGGCAGTTGTGCGCGTACAGGATGATTGACGAGTGTTTCGAAAACTCCGAGAGATGATGATTTCAACGTAATATATTTTCAAAAGCAAATGCGAATTTTGTGCGAATCTCGCGGTCCGATTATCGCCTTTTCACGAACGTTTGAGAGCGATGCCGGCCTTAGATCTGTTGCCTCCGTAGGTAAATTTAATTTACTCCACGCCGTATTCAATAGTTACTTTGTTTGGGGCTGGAGGTACAAAAAAAATTAAAATTAAAATAAGTATTTTGGTTTATTAAAAATTTGCCATTCCTTAACTAATATCGCCCTACGCGATAGCCTATTTTGCTACGGCGCTGGGCTGATCCTGCGTTTGAGTACTTAAAGTATACAAGCATACTCATAATAATTTTAGACACTGGTAACTAGTATTGACAAGAATTTCAATAAAATTTGAGTGGTATGGCCTGTTTTTCTTTAATACTAGTATTTCCGAAAATTCGATATTTACGAAAAAGAGAATTTTACCAAAACTGAACTATCAACAACATAGTTGATTTTCTTGTGAAAAATGACAAAAATAACTTGTTGAACCCGCACGTCTGAGTACAAATGTAAATAGTATTATGCATTAACTTTTTTTTGAAAATTTGAAACTTTGGCAAGGTAGTACCTAATTGTGATTATTATTTTATTATAGTTCCTACCAATGTAAAATAATAAAATTGAAATTACAATATTTTCACAATATGATAACACGTGTTTTCTTAATTAAAAAAAAAAAAAATCGTTTTCAAATTATCATTGACCCATCAAAATATAATCTTAATCCACTGTTTGGAAACCACTGTACTATACTATACTCGTATATATATATATATATATATATGAAGAATGTCAGAATATGACAGAAAATTCAGGTGATTCAACATTTCAGATACATTGACTTTTTGTTCATGTACCCATGTATACAGACACACAGTTCGATTCCTGATGGTATATTTATTTGGAAATACCATAAATACACATATAATCTAATGTTCACCTATATTATTTATAAATTGAATTATTCAAAATAATATTATAAAATTAATATAATTAATAATGAAAAAAATACTTCGCCATATTCAAGTACAATAAAGTCGAATAATTTCAATTTATTTTCGGTAATAATTGACCAAATAATATAAATAAATATATCTCAATAAAAATGTATTGTTCCCGAAAAAAATGGGCTGGAAGGGGCGGGGGTCAGTACGCCATTGAGTAAAACTGAATATTTCCATTGAAAGCTCATTAAAATATCTTTCAAATTAACTTTCTAGTTATGAGTAAACTGTGTGACAGTAGTCTATCGATCTTTCGCGATTTGAAAATTTGAGAATCGGACTAACACGTCCATACGTAAAGTACACCTATTGCTGAGTTTGTCAATTTGAAGTGTCGAGAAACGGTTTCTGAAGATAGTGAACACAATATTTCAACAATCGTCCTGTATAAACTGGACGTCCTGCGATGAAGCGGCATTTTACTTCGAATGCGTGGCAGGTATATGAAACCTTCGCAGTTGGGCGCTCCTTATATTATAACATGAATACCTAACCTTTCCGGAGGGGTGGCTTGGGGGGGTTGAGGTGGATGGCGTTGACCGGCAGGTGGGTGAGTAGGGGCACAACGATGACGTGTCGTCGGGCAGTTAAAGGCGCGACGACCGTGCACGCGATGACGTACGAACGTGGCCCCGAGCCCGATCGATAGGGTGCCCCCCGCAATGGTGACGTCACGCGGCCGCCGAACAAGGACCGGTGACGTTTGGTCGGCGACGGGACGCGGTCCGTGGACACCACGCGCTCGAGACGGACACGACGGGCTCGCACGCTGCCGACGCTGCCGACGCCGCCGCCACAATAACATAATAGTGTCCCGTCAACGTTCCGCATGGCAACACGTCTTGTGCTCCGGTCGTCCCAGTCGTCGTCGCCGCCGCCGCCGACGTGGTACAGAGTAAAGTGTGACTCCATAATATAGACGACCACCCCAACCGACGCCGGCTCCAGAAGAATTTCCGCCACGCCGCCAGGGACGACGACGGAAATTTATAACATTCCAGAGGTGGGTGTACCATCGCCATGTGACACGAGCACCACGGTTTTCATAATATTATGACGACGAGCGCGAGCACCCATCGCGATGACGGCGCGCTTGGTGTCTCCGCCCCCCGTACCCCCTCCCCCCCGACCATCCCGTCACGGCACCACAGAATCTTTCACATCACTCGCCCGACTCACCGTCACGTACACGGTATCGCATACGGCACCACACGCACCACTTACAAATCTACAATGCGTTTATTTATTGCAACCGGAACGCGCGCACGCGTGTGTTGGCGTGTGTGCGCGCGCGCGTACCTGCCGCCGCCACCACTCCCCTCTCGCCGCGCGAGTTTTGTCACCGCCGCCCGCCCCCGACCAACCGCGTGGACGGCTACGGGCGGGTGGGAGGGGAGGGGGGGCCCGTTTTTTTCGCACCGGAATCGTATCGTCGCTGCCGCGCGCAACAATTTTCACTTCAGTCCGCCGCGCGTTGGTCCGTATCACGTGTCCCGCCGCCGTCGATCTCGGATTTCATCGAGCACCGCCACACTGCACTTGTTTTTTTTTTTCGAAAAGAAAAAATCGTTTTGAAACCGCCGATGGACGATTCTAGTCTCTTTCCTGACCACCCGGGTCCGTCGACGCGACGTTTTTGATCGAGGCGTATCATTATAAAATCGTGAACATTTTTCATTTATTAATTATTATTATTTTTTTTTTTTTAATCGAAAAAAATAACGAAATTATATCGGACCTACAACAATTGATTCTTGATATTTCACGTTTTGTGTCTCACTTGCCACCACCGTCGTCCTCTTCGTTCGATTTATTTATTTATTTTTTCTATATTCGCGTTTTTTACCCTTACGTATATAATATATATTATACTATATTTATATGCATTTCTAAGCGCAACACACCGCAGTACGTATTTACTTAATATATACATAATACATTTATATATCTTTAAATAATACATATTTTAGACAAATATTTGTACTTTTATTTTTTATTTATTTATTTTATTTTTATTTTTTATTTTTTTTTTTTTTTTTTTTGTGTGTGTGTGTGTGTGTGTGTGAGTACGTGTTTTTTGTGCGGGAGCCCGCGCCCGACGAGTGTTTTATTTTTTTTTAGTAATTTATTTTTCACACGAAACCATTTATCTTGAACATTATAATGAAGGTATTTATTTTGTTTATTTTTTTCTTTTGTTATATTATTTTATTTTAGTTTTTTTTTTTTTTTTCCATCATAATGACAATATTATAATTATTAGTCAATTATTATTAGTCACTGTGGGCTGAAACCCCGTATTTTGTTCTGCTGAAAACTATTTCATTTACAGGTACGAAATAACGATATTTAATTCTCGAATTTAGAAATGTTTACGGAAACGAGTTGAAAATACTCGGTGATACTTTTACTAAGTACTTAACCGTCGTTTGAAGTCTCTTCGTTGTAACCAAAAATTTGTCCCTCGAATTTACTCTGTCGAATGTGTTTCACACACACAAACATATATATATATATATTTATATGTGTGTGTGTGTATATATATATATATATATATATATATTCAAATCACTCGACGGTTTAACAATGATGTGGAGTTTAATGTACCGGCGTGCATGTGTATTATGTACGTTCCAAGTGTTAGTATAGTGAAAACGTTGTCGAAAAATTGTCAAAATTTAATACGAAATCCATCTAGCCAGATGTTTATTTTGAATTGTTATAAAAAGCAGATAATCCTGTTTCTATTTAATTTGATATTAAACCGGTTAAGATGAGTTCGAACGGCGAATATATTTCAAAATGTTTATTTCCCCCACATTTCAAATTTTATTGAAATCTATCTTGATTCGCAGTAAATTATGCGATGAAACAATTTAAATTCATGGCTAAATACGTGTCTTTCTAACTCATTGAAGAAAACGACATCGATTTCTGTCGTTTGCTGAAAATGGATAATAATATAATTAATCAATATTTAGCGTTTAAATTAATATAAATCATCGTATACCGCCGAATACATAATACGTAATTATGCATGTTTCTAATCATTTTTACTTGACGCCAGGTCATAAAATAAGTGTAAGTTTCTAAATATAGTGTGTCAAGTAATATTAATTATTATTATGAACGAAAAATAAAGCGCTGGTTTTGAATTTTAAAATTGAAATAATATCTGAATTGTGTTTTCGATTAAATTTAATATAATAACGTAATTATAATTTATTTTCGCCTTATTTGTATTGGTTTTCTGTTTAAAACTGTTGACTGATTAACGGTTACACTACATGATGCGTGATGTAGACGAAATCAATCGTGTGAATAGCATATTTGATACGAAAAAAAAAAAACCATACGTTTTCGTTAAACAAAACTATTTGATATCGAATTTCGACGCATTATTTTCATCTATTATAGAAACCGCCAATAAAATATTTTAGTATAGGTAATTGGATACATGTGTTCCTATCATCCCTGAAAGAATTTTTTTTTTTTTTTTTATTAAATACCAACCACCTACTCGTCTTTGCGATATAGTTGGAGTGATTATCGATATTTCAGAATATTTAACGCTGAAAGTTATGAAACCGTTTGACAGTTAATGACTCGATTACTTCCGAGTCTATCCGCCGAGGAGATTATAAAGTTCTCCGTATCATTTTCCGACATATAATTTGTATTCTAGTAATTCATTGTACCAATTCCAATAAATTTTATCGACAGTTTAAAAATATTTTACTTGAACGTTTATCCATTTAAAGTCATATAAATGTTATTTATTCATATTACTATAAGTATAAAGGAATCATACAAATACATTTTTCTTTTTCTCATCAATTTGGAGTTTAAAATTTCAATATATTTTGGTGAAACACTCATATTTTGTGTATAGCTTCATTAAAGTCATGCAAAATAGGTACATAATATTATTGCGATTGAGAAAATTTTTTTATTTTACATGAATATCAAATGAACACAAGTATATCATCTTAAAAAAAAATGTCCTGTTAAATTGTATTACATGAAAACTTATGTTACGATTTAATTTCATTCACTTCGTTCTGATTGCATTCCGATAATGATGATGACTACTTTGAAAAGACCGTTTGATTTGAATAAAGTTACTTATTTTTTACGTCAATGAACATTGAAAACACAATCAAAGTGTATTACGATTTTGTATTATGACGATTGACTGCATAAAAGAAAAAAAGAAAATTTGAACGTTATTTGATTGTTTGCATAATGTTATTTTTAAGTAACCTTTGTGAATTGGATAGGTCATAAACTTTGTCTGATTGTATGTACAATGTTATTCTTTGGATAACGTTTGCGTATTGGCTTGGTCGTTTTTATTTAATGCGATTATCCATACACAACATTGAATGCCTTCGAAGTATGTATTCTTATACAATGTATATATTTTAAAAGTTTCAAGACCATTCTAGTCGTTCTACGATAAAGTTTTTCAATGCACCATAACCTAAATGTTACTTAATATATATATATAATTAAATTTGACAATTCGACATTAGTTATAAAATAACATAAATATAAGTTATACATACAACTCGTCAAATAAGAAAAACTTTATTAATTGTTATTACTGGTCATAAATCACCTCAATTCGAAAAATACTCAATTTTTTTTTTATGTAAGTAAATACATTTTATTTTAGTTAAATAACTGAATTTCTAATAAAATTGAAATTGTAGATGATATTATATGTATATAATATATAACTATAGGTATAATTTAAATTAAATTTGAACAAAAAGATAAAATGTCCTCAAAAAATATATAATTTATATTTTTTATTAATATTAATGTATAATTCACTATTACAATATTATTGTGTAATCCATCCACACTACTACATGAAACGTCATAATTATTAACGTTTATTAACTGTAATAATAATAATAAAAAAAATCCTTATAAATATTTACAACACGAATAAGTTTCCAAAATTATTATTATTACAAAATATTGTGTTAATAGTTACGAAGAGATTTCTTTTTTATTCCAAAAATAATTAACTGACAATAGCCATAAATTTTACCATACAAACTCCGGACATTAAAACAAGTTTCCAGTTTGCCTACGTAAAATTGTACAAAAATTATTTATGTCAAATTTCTTGTAGTCTCGCGAGTACTGTGATAACTCTGCGACCGTTGATAATTCAGATTCAAGAAACAAATGTATGTATTAATTCGGCCATTGTTACGTCCTACGCGTTGCAGTCGTTGCACCGATTTGAAAAATGTAACGCGTACGCAAAAAAAAAATATATGTATAGAAACTTACCTAATAATATATAGTAAACGTTTGGTCGTCGGTGCATTACAGTTCAAAATATGATATTTAAGACGTGTTTGAATAACAGACGAAACCAAAGATAACTTCCCTCCGTTCATCCAAAATTAAAAATATATTGTATTACATCGAATTCGTACATAATGTTACACTATATTCGACACTTGCCAAAACGAGTTTCTGTTTTATGTTTTATTTTTGCATAATTATTTTAAATTAAAGTTCGAATAAACAGAAACTATCTCACACATCAATGAACTCGGTGAAAATATGTAAATTTAAAGGAAAGTCAATAACAATGCACGAAAAAATTGTTTTTGATGCGTATTATTAAATGTGCCATAATTGTAGTGCCTACGGGTTTATCATTTTTTTTTTTCTTGCCAAAATTTACTACGATAAACCGAATGATTAACTCGAACGCATAAAGTTTATATTTCAAAAACAAATTAATAATGTAGGCAAACGATATGCTTGAGTGCAACAAATAAAACTTGTTTGAAATTCGAACTAAATAATTCGACTCCATATTTCCATTGAAATATGAGCGAAACATTTTACTCGTGACTTGACACAAACACACACGCGCGCGCGAGCATACATTCGCTCTTATGCGTTTTAACATGTAAACAAAAATTTTTCGTTTTGGACAATACTTCCAGATTTTATCGTTGCAGACGAGGAAACCATTTTCCCGTGTACTCAATTTTTATGTTTCTATTCTTCTTTTTCTCTTCTACGACGACGCGTTGCTTCTTTTGTTATTTTGATGAGACTACCCAATTGCATTCTAGTCTTGATTAGATAATTTTACGAATTTTTCAACGGTTTCGTGTCACGCGATTTTCCTATTTAGAATTCATTCCAAATAAATCGTTCGTAAACTCGCACAATCGAATCGCTATAGATCACACTAGAATGAATTAACACAAATAATAAATAAAATGCAATAATCATGTATGTATACTTTCAATTTTAACCTCGATTTGAATTATATTTGCATTTCGGCTGATTTTTAAAATACTTCAATGTAATCGGTACCAAAAAACTATTAATAAAAAAAAAATAATAGACTCTATATTTCTCTGTATTTTCGTCTTATTCACTATAACACGGTGTATTTCAATTTATTATATAACAATTATTACTTTATTTGATTCGCATACGAATTCCAATGATTGTCACACAAGAGTTAAAATTTAACTTTTACACTTGCGTATCGCGAGTTTCTAATATGAGTTAAGATTTTAAACCATTAGATATTTTATTAAGTGGTTTCGAAGTTTGAAATTCTGTTTCTCTCTAATATTCAAATATTCCGGTTTAAGGATTAAACGAAAAGTATTAATAATGCAGCAATTCATTAATAAAAAGATATAAAACTTCAAATTCAGCTTTTTAGTTATTTAAAAATGATTAAGTATACCTAAGCGTTCTAATTTGTATACGAATAAAATACGTAAGTTAACGTATATTATATAACCTATAAAGGGATGAAATTAAATCCGAATTAATCGCATAATCGCTAACGACAATGACGTGTTTAATTAGAATAAATACATTTCATTGCGTCAAACATTTACTTTTGTCACCTCAAAACTAGTCACAGTCTCCGTCGTTAATTACACTTTATTTTAATATTCAGTTTTCAGCCCACAGTAAAACTTAGATTTATTATTAAGATGTATACCTATTGTATCGCCACCATGGTTTTACTTGCATGCAATTATAAAATGCATACATAATGACGTTATACACAACACTTTCATAATAGAATTAAGAAATAATAATGAAAAATCTTATTTAGGTAGAATAGATGATGAGTAGAAAATGATATTACATTATAGCTTGTTATTTCTTTGTTGATTTAAGTATAAGCTATAATGAGCTATGAATCCAGTATTTAATCATCTGAATGATATGAGTGTGTTTTATTTTAATTTCATAAATCTAAATTAAAGCATTGCACCTATAAGATATATCTATTTATAATATGTGTATGAATAGCAGTCACTTGCAACGTATGTTGTGACGTTGTCACCTATTACATTATGGGCCTATGACATCATGATTCACAATTATTACGAATGAAAACTATCGTATCATTAAAATATTAATTCACATTGTTACTGATTGAAACAATATTATTATTTTCAATAAACCTCTTCACCATGCTGCATGATGCACGTAAAATACTGTTAATCGTTTATGCCGTTTTTGAAATGCACGTATTCGTTTAAATGCATATTATGTAAAACGAATATTTATAATATTTTATCATAGATTTTGGGCTAAAACTGATGTAAAGTGCTATATCGATTTGACATTTTCGAGGGTGCACTGTAATCAGTCATTAGACTCTGAAAACAGCTATAATTTACATATTATGACTTCTTAGGGGCCAATGTAATCAAACGGAAATTGAAAAAGAGCTTTGGCGAAGCAGGTTCTTAGAAAAAAGTTTTTAGTATTTTTAAAACACTCGTTAAAAACAAAGACGCCGACGAAAATACCAGAAGTCACGTTTATAAATTCAGTTCTGTTCGATATCGTTAACCCAACTTACTGACTCATGCGCTAAAGTGAGTCGAGCCACACCTAGAGACACTATATCGGGTTCGTACTTACGTATGTTTTTATAATACCCTATGCTGGATCAGTAATAATTTGCCATCAAACATAATATATCTACCTACCTCGGGGGCTGAGACGCGCGACTGTTGGACGTAATATTTCATTTTTAATGATTCTTGCTTCGTTTTACCTCGTTCGAAAGTCGTGTTGTTTTTCCAAAATAATAATATTTGGTCGGAGTTAGTGTTTCGATCGAATAAAGGTCCCATGGTACTAGACTTTCGTGTTCTTATCGAATACATTTGAAGTTACAATATATGCAATGTGAAAAACGTAAACGAGGTGCTCTCACAATTTTCGGTGATTAAACTGTTGATTAATTAGGATTCTTATGATTTTTATTCAGTGTATAACGAGATGCGAGTACACTACAATAGTATGAAAATATTTAAGTTTTTAATCACGGCACATACAGCCCGTTGTTAAACATCGATTACTATAAAATTAATCTGAAAAACAAAATTCTATTGGAACAAATTATGTCTACATAACTAATCACAATTTAATATTATCAATTTTAACTTTAAAAAGCCGGACATACTTCGCACGATGGGTGTTCTTCGCACTACGGCTGGGATTCTCTTGACGGGTGTATTTAATTTTAAAGAAACGATGAATCATTTCTTCAATAAAATGATTATGAACGAGGGAAGTTAATAATATAAAAATAAATGAGAAAAAAAATGTTAGAAAAATGTCCAAAATTTTTTTTTCACATTTTCAAAATTTTCTCGCGCCAAAATCTTATATGATTTTCTATCTATATTTAAATTTTCATAAAATTCGAATCAAAAAATGATGGTTTCCGAGTCGTTTTTGTAAAATTTTGGGTAGTTTTTGCGAAAAAAAAAATTGAAGAATTAAGAAATTCAAAAAATGACTTCTTTAAAGTACAATCTAGAGGCAAATCCGATTTCAAAAAGTTATTGATCGAAACTTTTGGACAAGTATTTCCATACGAAAAGTTGTACACAGAAAAAAAAAAATAAACATCATTGTAAAAAAACTAGCTTCTTCACTTCGTTCAGAATCTAAAATTTTCAGTAAGTATAGAGTTATTTATTTTTAATTTCTTCGGCAGCTACAAGTGCCTACAACATGTATTTATAGTTATTGTTTGTCTCATACTTTATGTCAGTTTGTTAAATAGAATTTATAGAATTTAATATGCTCAGTTCATTTTTGAGAATTATTTTGAGGTGTACAAGAGTCGACTATTAACAAGCCGGGCTTAAATCAGAGAGAAGCGAGTAAAAATGCCTGTGCAGTGTTTTATCTACTTTAAGTATTATCAATATTTTGCACACGTTTAGGGTTTTAAAATATTGATTAAACATGATAAATTAATATTAATATTGTGTAATTTGACGCTTCCTTATTACAATTAAAATCGATTTTAGCCATCGACGTCTCCGCTTCGCTCCACAAAATTAAAAATATCCCCCAGCTCGGTGTGAAACGTGGGGATATTTTGGCTGACTTGCTGTATAATGGGAGGATATTTCGATAATGATTAATGAAACGCCAAAATATGTTTCTACTTTTCAAGTATAACGTTAAAGCGAAGCTTCAAGTATTTAATAAAGTCATTGCCAACTTAATTGTTAAGTGACAAATATACTTTGGGTGAAATGAGTTTTTGGGCGAAACGGGTCTCATATGGCTTTCGATAAATGTTATAAAATTCATCGAATTGACTTTCAAAACTTGATCAAAATGTAGATGCGTCGAAATGACGCGACACTTTCAGGTATATATTATCAGATAACTAATCTAATCGTATACAGAATAATTATAATAAATTGTTTGTTACCAATATATGTTTATTGTGAAACTGAAAATTATAGAAAACGAGAATCCTTTTTCGATTGATTTTTGTTTGAATTTAATTCATTATGCTTACATCGGTTTACTATTGGTTTCTAGTAAATCTAGTACGCAATACCCTGGAGTAAACAATTGAATATTGTACGTATAAGATAACATATTTTTAAGAAAAATAACCTATTTAGTTGGTAATAATTGTGTGATTAAAAAAAAAATTATAATTATAAGAATTAATATAAACGTATTATACGTATTGTGATTGAACCAAAAAATACATAATTGATTACATCAATAATATGGTAATCATTATTAATTTGTCGTTGAAAATTCAAACTGTCCGAGGACGCATAATCATAATACGACATAACACAGTTTTTGGTCGTATACTAATAGGCGATTTAACAATTTTTCAAGTGAATAAGTTATAATCAAAGCAGGACAGAAACTTGTTAGGAAAAAAAAGTTTGATTTTAAGTTTTAATTTCCTTGTTTTGCCAATTATTAATTTTGTTTATTTAAAAATATATAATATTCAAAGAATTTTAGTCATTTCTGTCTTGTAAATAATATTAACTTATAATTTAATTTAGTTTATATTTTCCTGAAAATATAAAACTCAACTTAATTACTCAAATTAATTCATATTTTTACATTGACTTTTACTTAATTCAGTTAAGTTTTTTAAGGACAACTTAACTTTAACTAAGTAGTTAAAAATTCAGTCGTCGACTTTGGCTAATATTACAGTGAACATAAATTCTATATTTGCAGTATATTTCGCCAAGTAGTAGTAAATTCAGAAAATTACATTAGTCATCCACATTGTGGAGGTTTACTGGAGGCTGATATTTAGATTATAGACAAATGACAAAACAAATGTATGTAAAAGAGGAAATAGATTTTACGAGAAGAAAAGGAAGAGAATTCAAAAATTGGTTTACAGAAGGATAATCGATATCCCGCAGTGACAACTTGCGTATAGTAAAGTAATGTCGTTTCAAATCCTTCGAACGGGAAGTGAAGAGTCATGGTGTACGGGGAACGGGAAAAACGGAAATAGTCACGGGGGACCAATGATCGGTTTTGAGGAAATGTATACAATTCAGTAGGTTTTTTTTTCTTGAGAATGATTTCGAATAGTCTATTGTTCATTGAAATATAATAAGATTTCGTATGGAATTGGATGCAATATTGTATAATTTAATCTAAATAAAAAATAATTTAATTTAAAAATAATTATATCATAGCATAAAATGAATATAACAAAAATAAATAAATTTGTAATTTGTAATAATTACAAAGGAAAACAATTATTGTTTTCCTTGGTACATGTAGCCAATTGAAGTAAAATACATTAGAAGGTTATAATGAATTTTATAAATATTAAAATGTATAACTTTTTATATACATTTTAAGTTGGGTAGTTTTATTGTGTTTCTCACAAATGAATTAATTTCTAGCTTGGAATATTATTCAGTATAATATTATATTTAAATATAGGTATTTCAAAATTTTAATTTTTAACATTTTATCCCAAGTTTTATAATTTTATATCACTGCAAGTATTATCATGGACATTTATACCAAATTGTATTTAAATAATTGTAATACCTAACTAATGAATTATTATAATAATTTGGATTTGTAAGTGTTTTTATGTATTCTGAGATAGACCGAAGAAGCTTATAAACTTACAGTGATGTTTATTTTACATTTTTTTTTCTTTTGTGTAAACACTTTTGCGTATAGAAATACTAATCCAAAAACTTCGATCAGCTACTTTTTGAATCGAAATTCAGCTTTATGAAGATGATACTTTATATTCAGTATTTTTCAAAATTCGCATTATTTTAAAGGGGTTACACTTGTCGCTTTGATTTTACGATGATGTTGAAAAAGATGACGACGATGATGATGATGATGTTGAACCATTGTAACGTGGTTATTATTTAATAACTGAACCTCTGTACAAAATCGTTTTATTGAAGAAATGATTTATATTTTCTTTAAAATTCAATATACACACCAAGAATATCTCACGGGGAAAGCAAAGTATACCCATGGTACCTACCAGTTTTTAATAATTTTACTTATTTAAATGCTCGGTATAATTTGTTTAATTTAATTAATTTCCGTATTAAATAGATTAGGTTATAACGTAATTTCGTGATCAACCATATTAGTTTTTAGTGACTAATTTACTATAATCGTTCGAACAAATTCATATTACGGCACTTTTCGTATCGATATTCGATATACACCTTGCTGTAAATAATGTATTTTTAACATTCTTTTTACCTGTTCGATTGTACCCAATTCGGAATAAATCGCCGTCGACCGACGGTGTTTAAATATTATACTATTCTGTTATGATACGATTATTATTTCTTTAAAAAAAGAAAAAAAAACATTGATGTGCCAACACGATTTGGCAAACATTTGACGGTCGAATCTGTCAACCGGCCGACTGTGATAAGTGATAGATCTGACCAGGTATCATTACTACATTACTTCAGACCTTCTCGGTACTTACGCAAAAAAAAATCAATCGCATGTATCGATTTGGAAATATGCGAACAAAAAAAAAATAAATAAATAAAATATATCAAACACAAAAACCGTGTACACCCGACCCGTTTACATGCTACCGGGCACTCGTGTGTGTAGCGAGAAAAAAAAACAAATAAACAATAAAAGTAATAATAATACGAAGAAAAAAAAAAAGAAGAAATAAATATATGTGTGTGTTAAAATAAAGACGTACATGCACAACGATGCACACTTAATAATATATATACGTATCAGGTATAATGTGTGTGTGTGTGTATATATAGAGATGGTTTGAGCCTGGGGCAACATTTTTGCGTTCATTGACTTTTGACGGTGGCAAATAAAAATAAATAAATAAATCGTTATACATTGTTGTTTGGCATGTATCACCTCGTGTGTGCGAATCGTCGCGATGGCGAGCGAAGAGGAATGACGCGATGGAAGAAAGCAATGGGACAAAAAAAAAAGAAAAAAAAGCGAAGCCAACGAGAGAAAGACGAGTCGAACGTAAAGAGAGAGAGAGAGAGGTGACACCGAGACCTGTGACCAGAGGAGGAGATGAAATTGGTGGAAAAAAAACGATCGCGCGCGATCGAGAAATCGATGTTAAATCGGTACGCGTCTATTTCGGTCCCGGCTGCTCTTGACGTTGCATCCGCGTGCATCTTGTAGATAATAATTTACATTTACTCCGGCGATCGACTCTCGCCACCAACACGGACGTGGAACTAGAATAATTCTGAAATGTAGCCAGGAGGAGGAGGAGTCCAATTTTCATTTGCAAATTTTTTCTCCATACTCTCGATGACATTGTATGGATCCAGAATGAAAATTTGGGCATTTTCCGAGAGGACAAATGCAACAAAATTATGTTATGTATAGAATTATAAAATGTCGCATCAATTAAAATTATACTCATTTTACATAACATGATATTGTTATTATACATTTTAAAAATTATCCATGCATTTATTTTTGTGATTTTGGTATTAATTGATGATAGTAAAAAAAAAAAAAAAGAATGTTATTACGTAGCTGACGTTAATCAGATCTAAAATTTTTTAAGTGGTAAACATTTTTGTCTCTTAGGTCTCTTTTGCCCCTCGTCAAAACATGCGATCAACATATTCTAACATATATCCATTTATAACGGTACTGGAAAAAATATCGAAAATAGTCAAGTTTTTGTTTTATAACTGTTTAAATTTGGCATTTTGACAGAATTCATTTGTTTTACTTAACACACTTCAACGCATATAAAAAAAATTGATACGCCCGATCTGTATAGATAGAAAATTACATTGCAAATATTTTAGTGTATAAAATTATTTCATGGACGAATAATTAAAAATTTTACAAGGTTTTTATGGAAAAAAAGTCGAAATAAGTACTGACAAATACTCTGGAAAAACCGAAATAATTATCATCATTAAATCAATTTTAGTTATTTAGTAATAACTTCCAAAATAATAGAGATAGAGACTTCAAACTTTCACTAACTACCAAAAATAGCATACCTCATAAAAATTTCAAAAACATTTGACCCATTTTGAGATAAGTATAGAAATTTGAAAAAATTGGAAATTTCTAATTTTTTGTAAATTTTTATTTCTAAAATTCTAATATATGGATATTAAGAGATGAATATTTAATATAAAAACATATTTATATGTATTCCCAATGATATTGAAAAAATTTTAAAAATCGTTACCTAGTCAAGTTTTTGTTTTATAACTGTTTAAAGTTAGTATTTTGATAGAATTCATTAGTTTTACTTAAAATTACACACTTTAACGCATATAAAAAATAATTGGTGTGACCGATCTTTACAAAACTTGATACATAGATAGAATATTACATTGCGAATATTTTGATGTATGAAATTATTTCATGGGCGAATAATTAAAAATATTACAAGGTTTTTATCGAAAAAAAGTAGGGAAAAGTACGGAAAAATTACTATATAAATATTAAATACTATAAATAAAAATAAACATTGATTACTTTGTTACAAATTAATAATATTGGACTATTACTGGAAATTTAAAAATATTTAGTGAAACTGTGTTGAGTTTGAGTTCACTGGAAGCTGGAATTTCACATTTTCAAAATTTTCTCGCACTTAAACATTTCTCATATTACTGTCTATTTATAGGTACTTAAATTTACATTAAGTTTGAATTAAAAAAAGATGCTTTTTAAGGCATTTTTACGTACCATATGAAGACGGATTTTGATTCAAAAAACTTTTGGACAAGTATTTCCTTACAAAAAACTGTTTACAAAAAAAAAAAAGCATCATTGTAAGAATACTAGATTCTTCCCTTCACTCAGAATCCAAAATTTTAATTATTCCCTCCCCAAGTCTCAGTTCGTTAGAATAATTTTAACTGCAACTATAATACTATAATATAATCAACATAATTTATTTTAGTTAATGAGTGGAGTGAGGAAGCTAGGAAGCTGTTTTTACAATGATGTTTGTTTTTATTTTTGTTATTATTTTTCCGTGTGCATATTTTCTTATAAAATTAGAGCTAAACATGCTCAAAAGTTTCAACCAGCAACTTTTTGAATTATAATTTTGCTTTAGATGATATTTTAAAAAGGTTAGTTTGTATATTCTGAATATTTACCCAAGAAGCTGAGAATACCCATGGTACTATATATATCCGGATTTTAATCGTTATTATTACAATTGTTATTATTTACCAAATTAATTATGAATAAACAGAATATAAATACTGTAAATTTACTATAATAAAATATACGAGTAAATATAGTAGCGACCGACCTCAAACATCTCCATGCAATTAAGGCTGGATTTAAAATTATTTCAATTGCAGTTTTGTCACGAAAAATGTAATTAAATTAATCGATTTTACAGGGATGGGTACTAGACTTTCTACATTGCCCAGGGGCGAAAAATTCCTGAACCCATTTCTGCACCACCGAATCAAAGATGAAAAACGTAAATATGCTGCAAGCATTTACTGTAGTTTGAATTCTGTGCAAATATCGCTTTTACGGTGATGTACATTTTTTTATTTTTCCCCCTGTCGATTTTGTACGTAAACGTTTCCCCGCGATATTAGTCGGAGTGCTTATCTATTACTTTAAAAATTTCGTCTAACCTGTTGTAATGGGTCATTTTTTAATAGTGTCAGACAGTTTCTCTCGTGTTATTTTACTAAAGTGAAAAAATACCGAAAATAGCAAAGACACGTCGGCATTTGAGCTACGGTATGTGCGTTTTTATTATTCGCGGAATTTCGCAATATAACTCTGAAAAATATAACCCCGGAAAGTTGAAACTTATATTTTGTTTTACAAAATCGACACTTGTACTTGGAAAAAAAAAAAATCTTAAACACGATTCCGACTTCAAATTCGCTCGATCTTAAAGTAAGATCGAACGTACCTAAGTAGAATCTATCAAAAATATTTAAAGTCAAAGGCTTGTGATGCCATCTGAAATTTAAAAGAAATTTTAATGTGACACTTAATAAAGAAAATTAACTGTTTTTATTATTCGTTGATTATACGTTATCACGTAATTTTATTTTATTAGTATTTACATGTTTTGCTATAATATTCAATTTTAATTAGATGTCTCATGAATTACAACGATTTACGATTATTTTAAAATCTATACTTAAACAATATAAAAATATTTTTAAAAATAATACTTCGCATTTGAAAAACCTCCAACGAAAATGATACTAATCAAATGCCCCTCTTAATCGTTCTTCACTTCTACAATTAGTAACAATATGTTTCAACATAAGCAAAAGAAGTTTCTTAACAACAAAAAGCTAAGTGAACTCTGAGCCAATTGAAAAATACACGATAATTGTATTTTTACTTTTCTATATTTTTTTAATATTTCTTCAGAATTGCCTATACTGAGCTCTTTAAAAACCATTCATTTAGAATATATACTATATAGAATTTAGATTAATAATATATATCTTGATCTAGACCAATTGGATTCGAATATCCAAGATACATCCAGTAATCTTTAGCATGACGCAAAACTAACTCGTTAAGTTAAGAGTGCATTTGGTCAATAATGTTCAAATGGTAAATAATTTCGTGCTCAATGTGTACTAAATGTAATGCAATTATAGCTTACTAATAGGTACAAATAAATTGGTTTGATTATTTGCATGACAATTAATTTAAAATATTAACAGTCGTTTAATGTAATTTTATCGGGGTTTAACCTCGACATTTACCAATTATTAAAATTATCTATTAAATGATTTATTTAAGTTCATTTCTGATGGCCATTAATTGAATAATAATTGTGTAATATGTACAATATAATGTTACAATTTCAACTATTTCGTCATTTAAACTTAATTGGTGCATATGTTTGATTCGACATCACACCAATGTTAAAACTATGAACAAAACTATAGGATTGTCAACTCTACTTTTAATATTATTACTTTCATAAAGTAATAATAATACATTACACGGAATAAAAAACTAATATTCGTATTACTGGAAGTTAAATTAAAAATTTGCTATAACTTCAAAACCTTTTGAACTCAATTATCACTACTGATCTGCAGTGCTCGAATCGGAAAAAAATAAGAAGAGGGACGCATAAGTGGAAAAAAAAATTAGCGTCCCCCAAAATTTTAATTTTTCATATACCTGTTGGTGATTTTTTTTAAATTAGTAGGGGTACGCTAAAAATATTTAAAAA
>JAIPRM010006120.1:0-19264 GCA_025469315.1 Stegophylla sp. TES_Ste_2020 | reverse complement strand
ATACTAAAAATTTTTAAAATAAAAAAAAAAAAAAAAAAGAAGAAAAATAAATAAATAAATAAACATCATTGTAAAAACACTAGCTTCTTCACTTTGTTCAGAATCTAAAAGTATACTTATAGACTTAAGTACTTAAAAAAAACAAAAAGTCATAGAGTAATAATAGGCAATTATTGTAATTTACCAACCAAAAAATATTGTGAAATTGCGTAACTGAACAGGTTAATCTTGAGTACATCAGAGAAGTGATTAATAATTATATTTACGAGTAAAAAAAATAACTGTGCGTACACGATACAGAATATAGTATAAACAAACAAAAAAAAAAAAGTATACTAAAATGAGTACAAAGGAAATAATTGCTTGAATATTTAAAAATTGTACGAGTGTCGGAGTAATTTCTTTGTGGGGAGAAACGCAGAATAATATTAAGCGAACGACAACAATGGCGTTGTTTAGTAGAAGAAAATTAAACAGACATCAAAGAGAAGAAAATTAATATGTATGTAAATGCAATAAAAAAAAAAAAATAATAAAATATGGCCCATGTGCATTGGACGCGACGCACGTAAGTATAATTTACACATAAATAAATATATGTACAAGAATACGTCTTGATAATATTTAAATCACGGAAGATTTTAAATATCCAAGTCACTATTCTATTTGTTCACACTTATATAATATATATATACTTTTTTTTTCTTTTTTTGATATACTTAAGTAATTTGTTGTATTTGTTTATTATGGCTTAAATCCAAAGGCTGTTAAGAATGAAATACCGCAGATTTTCTGTACTTTTTACAGTCCCAATGAAAAAAATAAAAACAAACGTGCATACAATTATACACTTAGTATTGTTTGTGATCCTAGCTGGAACATAGAATCTGAAGACTTACACAATTATAAACGAACAAAGGACATAAAAGAAGAATAAATACATCACGGGAGAAATAAACAAATAAACTGAATTCGGTAAAAATCACCAGCGGGATGTCTTACGAAGTTGTTACTTTAAAAACATACGTTTTAAAGTTACTTTTCTTTTAGCAAACTCAAAATGTAATAAAACTTTTTTTAAATCAAATTTAAAGAGATAACTATTTACTAATAATAACTTAATATAGGTAATTGTTGTAACTTTCTGTTCCGGATTGATTGTATCACGCAGCAAAGACTGAGGGCATGTATTCCATTTTAACTACGTACAAAATTGAAAATAGTTTTAAGAAATTTATTTCCAATACACACTTGTATACTGCCTTGCTATCTTCTCGATCATGGTTTAATGAATTAACTATTGGTAATGATGATGATTAGAAAAGAGGTCTCTCGCTTAATAAAATATTATGTCTTAACATTTGCATAAATCAATGAAATGAAATTTATTTTTAAAATTAAACTTTTTTATTAAATTATATATTATACGATTCTTTGTCAACTTTTATAATTTAAAATTTTGTAATAATGATACACAATGTACGCAAACAACGTAGCAATAATATATTATGGTATAAAATTAAACACTAGTCGCCTAGTAAATAAATATACCTTTAGCATGTAAATGATACTTCATTATAAATAGGATACCTAATTATTTATTCTAAATATTAAATTCGTAATATATTATCAGTTATATTAATTTGAACAAAAAAACAAATTCATATACGAAAAACAAAATTTTATTGAAAACTATTAACAAATGTTTTAAGATATAGTATTGAAACAAATCCCTGTTTTGATTATACAATAAACAATGTGATTATTCTTCTTTTACTTGGTTTGCTTGAAATTATTTGATATGCATGGAATTTCAAAAATTACATAGAAGTGATCACTAAATCGAAAAAATGATCATTTACATCAAATAATTTTAATAAAGTTTACTTTGAGAAAATTGTAGATTGTTACCTGCAGCGAATGTCGAAAACAAAATGTGAAATTTTTGTCACTCTGGAAACTAGAATTTATTTCTCTGAGGGCATATTTTTTTAAATAATTCGGAACTTTTCAAATTCAATTTATTTCAAGCGTTTTGTATTTTAATTCAAAATTTTGATTTAATGTTAACCAAACTATAATTTAAGCAAATCTAAGGTAGGTATGCTGATTTAAATTTGATAATGACGATAATTTATCAAACGGTTTTGAGGTCTAAAACTCAAATGATATTTAATACAAAGTTATATCCACTGAGCTTTCTCAGCATCGTTTTCAGTTTGAAAATATAAATTATTATTATTATCACACATAAAATGCTGCTGTCGTACAAATCTACTGTGCGGTAGATGAGCGTGTGATAAAGCCAGTCTACCCAAAAAACGTTGTAAAGTCGCCACACATATCTCGTCCTTGGACTTAGGAGCAATGTAACAAAGCCTCGAACTCCATTACTACTATCGTCGACTTTTTTTTTTTTTTTTAAGTGAATCTTATAAATCGTAATGTAAGTTATATACGAATAATGTACACCGTAAGTGTATATGATCGTATGAAAAATACAATCAATTAATGTAAATTTTCTTTACATATTTCTTTCATTTTATTTTTATTTTTTTAATATAATTATTTTATATTATTCTTATTAATACGATTCACAGTATGAGACATTAATATCTAAGTGTAATTCGAAGAGACGCAACTCTCGTCGAGTTATTCGAGTTTATATAAAATATAATATTGAACCGAAAATGTCTTGTTAAACGTTAGCGCGTCTAATATATTTTCTAAACTATGAATATTACCCACACCGCTTCTCGACTTAGAAATTGTCAAACCCATAAACCATTTGAACAGTAATATAATAGCTAACCGAGTTTAATGGCCAATAAATTCTGGTAAGTAATAATAGCGTCGTCTAAATCTCACTTATTTGAAACGAGTGCGGAAATTAATTACGTTTACGTTGTGGGTAATATTTTTAAGTTAAATAGTTTATAGCAAATAATAGCCTTAAGTCATAACTTCTTAAAGCAATGTGTCCCGTTGACATTATTTATCGAAATATTTATTTTAATATTATTCCAAATCAGAAATATATTGTTATTATGTTATTTACACGTATTTAATCTATAATACTCACTGTGACAATCCGATTTTTGAATGATAAAATGAGATTTGGTGGCACTTCTTCTAATGCACACGATTTTAGTATTGGCTGAAATCTTCCATCGCCGTTTACTTCTAAATAAATAAAAATAATAAATTTATTAAAGCAACTGCATAAGAAAATATTTCTACTGTTCAACTAGATAAAAGTTATAAGATTCAATAAAACAATTATTAAATTAATAATAAGCTTCAGATAAAATTTGATTGATATTTAAAATGAACTCTTAACATAATATATTGTAGTAATTTATTTATATTTACTTCTGTATAGTGTATGTATGCAGCCATTACCCAATAGGGTTTTACTTATTTTATTTAAAACGAAATAAATATATAATTTAGATTCCCCCCTCCCGCAGTCACTTAAAATCGGTGGACGAATATCCAGCGTATTTATACAATAGTTATAATATTGTATGTAGTATATATTAAACTTTTAAGTTAGTAATCAAACTAGGTTAGAAAACTGTGAAGTAATTAAGTTTTCTAAAAATAAAATGTAGTGTTTTGTTCGCAAATTAATGATAGTGCAATGAAAAAGTAAATTGTATTTATAAATGTAATGGGAAGACCAGTGTAATAAAAATCGAGTTTAAATCAATTCATTACAGTCGCGTTTTTAGCAGATTCTAAAATCCTGCATGCACGAATTGTTAAAATGTTTTAAGCCAAGTATGACTTTAACAAAGACATTATAAATAGCATAGGAGTTATAATGTATACGAAGTCTATATAGTAACTTGTATAGAATACGTCTTGATGGAAATCGGAAAATAACAAAATACAAAACCGTACTTATCTATTATTAATTACTACCGGTAAATGTCTAGAAATTTTTCGGGCGAAAATAATTTGAACCCCTTATTCTCCTTCCACGAATACCTATGTAACTGTAATTGTTATTATTATTGTTTCCCGTTTCCGTAATAAAATGAACTTTTTCAAATGGACGTAAAAAAAAAAAAAAACAATGCACTGTGGGAGAAGAAGCACTTGTAGCTGGCAAAAAATTGGAAATTTCGTTATTGAATAAAACACATAAAATGATAATGACACATATCTATGTATTATTGCTCAATGAAAAAGAATAATATAACATTATAATATTGATGTGAATTCTTATTATAACCTCTTAATAGATTAGAACAGTTTAAGTTATTTATAACACTGAATTATATGAATAACATTATTAGATTAACTGTTTGTTTAAAAAAAAAAAAAAATTGAAAAGTTTAGTTATTAAAATGTTTAATGGATACACCGTTTGAATAACCTATATATTATGATTTAATACATTTTCGTAAACTTGAATAATAAATACATCTGTTAATATATAGTCAATACTTTTAAGGGGGTTTTAGAGGTTAAATTTATTTACTTTTTTAAGACGTAAATTTAAAATGTTTCTTTGATTTAGTTGCACTATATTGCCTTGAATTAAAAAGTATCTTGATGAAAGTAACATTGCACAACGCACATTGCAGATAATTTGAAGTCTTAAAAAATTATCGATTTACGTTTCAATCAAGCTCTTGTGAATCACGAAATACTTTAACAAAATATAATAAAACAGTGATGTCGAATAGATGTCAATGTTACATCACTTACACAAGTTTTAAATGTTAGTTATATAATATATTTGTATCCAAATTATACCGTTGAAAAAAAAACATATATAAACAAATTAAGCAATATTTAAAAAATGTTGTTTTTTATAATAAAATTATAATTTTATTTTATTCAAAGTATAACACAACACAAGTATTTCAGTGCATACCTACTCGCTTTTGTGTATTTTATTTGCAGATTCCCGTCGATGCAAATTTGTAGTAAACCAAGTTTTCGGCTACTATTCATAATAATTAGGCTGAATATTAATAATTATGAATTTATAATAATTAATTGTAACATAAATATTCATAATAACTAGGGCTCGGTTGTTATTGCATTTGCAACTTTTTCCCTATTGCTTGGATTTATTGCTAAGTAAGTTTGAAATTTGTTTGAAACAAGTACGAATTGAAATTTAGAAATTTTTAGTGCAACATTTGAAATTTTTAGAATTTTTTTAATTTGATTGCAATTTTGCTCATTTTTTTTTTATTTATAATGCAATTTCAGTGCTATTTACATAATTAAGTTTTTTCGAACTTTGTAGTGGTGACGCACCGGAATGTCTAGCTCGTGTATCGTTTTTTTTAAAAAAATAAAGCTCCGAATATACAATTTTCTCCCCAGCTAAATTATAATTCGTTGGGGTATATGGAAAAAATAAATATTTTATAAAAGTTTATTATAGATAAATTAATTAATAATTTATAATAGTAAAAAACAACTTGAAAATCTTTTATCGCACAGTACAATCATTTTTAAGGTAGGGACATTTTTAATAGATAAAAAAATAAATAAATAAATTTGATAAAATTACTTACAGGTTCCTGAAAAATAAGACAAAAAAAGAACAGTTTAATAGTAATTTTAAGTGCAATTTTGAGTACTTTTTTGCTGCAATGACGCAATCAATTTTTCAAGGTTTTAAGTGCAATAACTTCCGAGCCCTGAATTAATAAAATTGTATTAAATACATAAATAATTGTACGTAAAATGTTATTAAATATTATAATATATGATTTGCGATTTGATAGGCGTTTTGACCGGCTTAAACGCTTGTCCGTCCCGCGACGTCGATTAAAACCGACGACGGATGGGGGGGGGGCGGAACAATAGCCACTGGACTGTACTACTCTATGACGTGTGTACACCACGACTGTGTACGGCAATTAGTGATAAATCGCGCGACGAGTCCAATTGTCGCGCCGCCGCGCTGGTCTGCGCTCGCAATGACGCGGCGCGCGATTTATTGGGCGATATTTTATTAGCGAAAATGCATTATTTACAGTTGGCAGAGCGAAACGGAAAACGTGACCTCTGTTCATTCCGTAGATTATTGTTATTATTATTATTACTGCCATAGCCGTCACCGTTGTTGCGCGCACGTTAATCGCCAACGTTTTCCCGCGATGTTTTTTCCTCCCCTTTTTTTCCTCCACCGTTTTTCCGCCCCGCTATGACCCTTCCGGGAAATCGTCACCGTCCCGTTACCACCTCCCCCCACGCGACGACTATGGGGCTATGTGACCTGCACGCGACTACGCATAATTCCCGAATCCTGACCGAACCGGCGGCGGGCACGAGTGCCTCGGAGCCATATATCCGTGCGCAGGAATTTTCGGTTGAAAGGGTTAGAGACGGTTTTTTTTTTTTTTTTTTTGCTGTAGTAATTGTAAACGTTTGGAATCATATTCCTACTGTGCACGTCGTCAACGCCATTCTCAATTTCGCGGAAGTTCATTTTTTTTCCTCATACAACTTTCGCCACACACGTAACACAATTCTGTGAATTATGAAAAAGTGTATCTTAAATATGAACCTAAAAATCAAATAATGATTACAGAACTAAAGTTAAATTATATTATTTTAATGATATACAAAACTCATTCGTTTAGTTTTGGAATAAATTATTTTAATTTTATTGTATTCTATGAAAAACTAAATCGGAATTTTATTTTTTCATATTTTTTTTTTTAATAAAAAACTTCTTTAACTGCATTTACATACTCAGAATTATCCATGTCTTGTTAGTTCATAAACAGGAAAGGTTCAAACGCTTCCAAAGACGTTCCTTTTGAGTACAACCATACTTAAGGTGCATTATTAGGTATATAATATAACAAAAGTGAAAAAAGCGGCCGGGAAATTTAGAGTACGACTTTATTCGACGGCTAGAAGAAATGTAAGAGGAATATCAAAAGGATTTCAAACACATATTAACTACGTGAAAAAAGCCGGAAATACTTCAGGCCCATGGTGCTTGAATCCTCGGGTGAGATACTCTTGGTAGATATGTTGAATTTTAAAGAAATGATAAATCATTTCTTTAAGGGGATCACTTGCTTTAAAACGCCAAAAAATGCTTTTAGTGATTTTTTTGGTCGGAATGCAAACAACCAAATATCTTTAAATTTCCAGATATATTTTAAAACATAAATACATGTTTATAAAAAATTTTAAATGAAAAATTCATGAATTGGCGGAATTATATTGGGTCATTCGATATTTTTGTCTAAATAAGTATATATTTTTGCTGTCAATGAAGTTCGAAAACTCCGAAAAAATACAAGTCGTATATTATATAAGAAAAAATAGTTACGATTTTTATGAAAATTTCACTATCACAATTTTTTCCGTACAAAATACGACTTAATCTCTTGGTTTTTTCTGAGTTTTTTAGATTTATCGACAACAAAAATACATATTTCTTGATGAAAACAAATCTTTATTTGTAGGTAGTTTTAGACAAAAATATCGAACGTCGCTGTGCCCACAGAATAGGTGAAATTTCACCTATTCTATGATAGAACCTCGGTTGTAGATAAAACACAAACATCCACAACCGTGGATAGAACACAAACATCTTATCAGCGGTCATCGAATGTTATGAAATTGAGACTGTTTGTTTACTATATGATAGAAGATACCAATGCTGAATGTTCCACCAAGAATCAAAAACGGGTTAGTAAAATATAATTTCAAATTGTTTAAATAATTTTATATTTATTGATAAATAAAAAAAAGGACCAAGAGTTGGTAATAGTTTAATAAAAACAGTATTTTGCTGATTAAAATCCAAACGTAAACATCAAACGGCCTCAATTTCTTATCAGTTCAGGACCGCAAAATATAATGGCCTCAATTGGATAATATGATAAATAATTATTCTTACGTCAAAACTAATGAACGTTTTGAAAATTACGAACTTTAAGTATCACGAGAACAAAATTATCAACCGAAAATCTCAGTGCTACACGCCTACAACCAATCCGTGTAATTTTCTTCTCGAAAAAGTATCTCTATGAAAAATAAAATAAATAAATAAATAACATCATTGTAAAGCGTAAGTAAACCCACTAGCTTCTTCGTTCCACTCAAGAATATGATACTTTTTATCGAAGTAAGTATATTGAATTTGATCTACCTAATTCAATAATATATGGGATGAACTGATTTCGGAGTAAGAAACAATATATTATAAACAATAATAAAAACAGAATCTAAGACACAGACAAGTCTTGTACTGCAGCTCAGTTAGGGTTCGGAAATACGCTTCGGTCAAAGGCAATATCCGCGGTGGCGTCATCCGTTCGTCGGCATGTATTGTGATGAGCTGTCCGCGTGCGTTTATCCGCCAGTACGTTATAGGTGACACATTGAGTACATCAAAGTCATGCGGCTCATCGGGCACCTAACCTCGAAGTGTGACAGTGACGTAACCCCAAACGAGAAAGTTATTTTCAGCACGATTTCGTTGTAAAAGACAACACGACAGGTCGGACGAGAAATATTGAGCGATCGCAGACGTTAGTAAATAATATACGTCTTACGTGGGCTTATTTACTTCAGTTCTTTTTTTTTACATTCTAAACGAAGTGAAGAACCTAGTGTTTTACAATGATGTTTATTTTTATTTTTTCTGTGAACATTTTTTCATATGCAAAAACACTTGTCCAAAAGTCTCGATCAGCAACTTTTTGAAATTGGATTTGCTCTTGGTTGGTACTTTATTTCAGATTATCTTCCAAATTCTTTCATTTCTCAATTTTTTGGGGAGAAAAACAACTGGCAAAAAAGACTAGGAAACTAAAATTTTTTTATTTAAACTGATTGAAAATTTAAACATAGATACACAATTATATAAAAAATATTTTGGCGCAAGAAAATTTTGGAATTTTTTTCTCTTTCTTTATTTAGTAGATAAAAATAAGTTAAGTAAAGTAAAACCGAGCAAAGACAAGAAAGCATCTTTGGCCAAATGGTAGGTAAAAACATTCTTCATGGTTTGTATGGAACTGATATATTATTGTATTGATTAAGGTATAAATATAAAATAAATAGTAAATAATTATAGAATTATAATTTATCATGATATCTATAATTAGACTCTATATTAATATAATTTGAATTATCATTGCATAATATTATGTATTAACGTGTACGAAAATAAATAAATTATTGCTAGCACTACCACCTAAACGCATTGCTAAACAGTCACATCGACTATCGCACAAATTCAAAATTAATAATATTTGCTTTTTGTACGGGGTAAGTTTTTTTAAGCAAACCGTAATAAAATATAGATTTTTAGTTATGTATAAACAACGAAGAAAGTTGATTTTAAAATCATTAATTCCCAAGCCTATAAATTAAGGGTGACTTTCGAATTATGAAACTTACAGTACACATGTATTGTATACAGAGAATTCTATTAAGAAGTACTATTTAAACTTGTGGGGACACAAAACCCCATTACTTTAACCCTTTAAATTAGTAAATCCTTGTTAAATACTCTATATAAATAAAAACTTTGACACAGAAAAGTTAATTCTTAATCTATGGGTTTTGAAACTAGCCAAGTCCAATTTCAATATAATATGTAGAGTGGAAAATAATTAAAGTTTTACAAATATATCACTATATACAATGAGCCATTGTTTTTGGAAACTGAATGTTAAGCAATGAAAGGTTGATTTACAAAATTCTTGTATTAGTACTGAATAAACTACTTTAGGTATAATTTTAACGTCACATTTGCATAGCGTTACTAATGATTTCATCTACATTATAGCTTAAAGGTAATAAACATACAATACTATAGATACGCTGTATATTGACTTAACGTTATGATGTATTTACTTCGGTGGTCACTCAATATATCAGTACCTACTGTTTCAATCAGTGATTGATTAATATTATTTACCCGAAGATAATGTGGTCATAGAATTATTACCAGTGAGAAATTATTCAACCTCAAAATATTGTATTCAGTAGCTAATTTCATGAAAGTGTTAATATGAAATTGTATTTATTTTATAAATAGCTATAGATGTAATATAGAATACATACACCAAATATGTTTCAATAAAATGTGTACATTAGATAATGGATAAAATACTTTTTATATAAAGCCAATGAAGCATCTTCCATGAACAATAATTTACATGAGCAATGTTAGTAAATACCTAATACGCACTCATATGTGCGATTTAATTAATTAGCAACTGGTGATTTTCAATAAACGTTTTATACTTTTATTTATTTAAATAATCCAAGGATTAAAAAACGCCTAAAATAAAATAAATATACACTTTTAGTCTCGTGTCATATATAGTATGATTTGTTATCGCCATAAACATTTTAAAGCTGAATTTAAGGCTATTTACTTAGATGTTTTACTACATTACTGATTTGTTTGCTTAGTGTTTTACAAATTCCAATTCAATTGAAACTCTTTACCCTGCAAAGTTATGTAAATAGTAAATATAATCAAGAGTTAAGAAACGTCTTAAATAACCATAGAGTCTAAAAAATAACACGAAGTAATACCAATGATAGAAATACGGGAGTAAATGTAAACGATACATTGGTAATATTATTATTTATATAATCGAAGAACTCAAATTGAATAACGAATAAAATTTAAAATAAAATAAACGCAAACGATTTGTGCAAATAATGGAAATTCATCGTGAAATGTTGATCAATAAGAATTCTATGAATTAAATAACACAAACACCAAAGCTAAAAAATATTTCGTTTTATTTTTTAAACAAAAATAAGTTATAGGTGTTCTCGTAATTACTTTTCTGAGGGTATACGTAAATATTTTTAATGAAAGCAAATATTTATGTAAACGTCTGATTTGTTATGTTTTATACGTCATAGCATATTATGTCCGAATAATAATGCGAATGACGCGGATATATAAAAAAAAATGAAAAATCGCAAAATTTCACGAGATTACTCTACTCGGACGATAATAGTAATTGGGTCGGATAAATTAACCATACACCTAGTATGTGATAAATCGAATACACAATCATTTTCAGACAGGATCAGGTCGGTTGCTCGGGGCCACGAGTAAAACACAAAATAAAATAATATTACGCAGCCGTTCGCCGTGCTGTGGTAGCCGAACGACTCGAAATCATTAATCGTGTTTTATACGATATGCGAGATGATACTACAACTACACTGTACGCGGTGGTGTGTTCGTGTGCGTGGCATCGCATTGTTTACAGTGCGTAAAGTGTGTTTGTGTGTGTGTGAGAGAGGGTGAGGGTGAGTGGGGGTACTTATTTTCGTTATGAAAATCGAACGCCAGAGGAGAGGCAACTAAATAATTGCCTCACGCGCGATATTTACAAACCTCAAGTGTTTGGCAGAATAATTACACGATTAGCCGATAATTTTATACGTCACGTGCGCGGGATAACGGACACGTTGCTGTATAGTGCGATATTGATTTCAAATTTTTCAAAAACTTTTCCATTATTATACAACACGCGCACACGCGCGATCCGGTGTATCCAATGTCGTTATCGCGTGAATGAAAATCATACGGTTTTCATTTGGATATTATTTTACTCGGTCGATTAGTTATTACACTACTGGTTTAAACGTACGAAAGAAGCCGGCAAAATCAATATTTATAAAATGGTAGAGCGAAATAAAATATTTGCATACATATGAGATATTGTCTATTACTCTAAATACTAACTGTTAACCACTACTACCACCACCTACACGCTTGACAAGGGTCACTGCCACAGATGTCAAATTTCACACATCATCCGCCCTTCGTCGTTTCACACATGACCACCAAAGGTCTTAGGTCTGATTATAAAACGACAATTATTCTGTTACAACTCCAATTAGTACTGCAGCAGCACCAAAACCTTCCCTTAGTGGTTGGACAGTTGGACTAGCATATGCACATTTCTTCTGTGTAGCACATATTATTAATACTGAAATTAAACCACAAATAACGTTGTACCAACTCCACTAACTACTACCTTCTGAAAATAGTCCGATAAAGCTTAAAGTGAAACCTAGAGTAGTTTTATCATCACGCTTTACTGTTTGGTAACGTTCTGGATATCGGTTTTTAAGTATTTGTCCTCGTTTTTTAAATACTAAGCCTTTTAATAATCCATTTTCTGTTTTAGAATAATTTAAGGCTACACATTGAATGATGAAAAACAGCAAACTTGGGACAGTGTCCAATGGGCAGAACCACTCATTAAAACTGTTTGCTCTAATAACGAAAATTATTTTATTTTGTTTCTTTAGCGATTGAACTGAACTTTATTTTATTTCTAAAATGCTACTAAAATTATATTAACTAAATATTGCTTCGGTTTATTAATTCCTCAGCACGATTTAATATTGATAATACGATAATAACACACGATTATAAGTCATAAATAATTAATGCAAGACGTTACGCATTATTAATTAATATCTGCCAGCATGTTACGTGTAAAATATCGAGGACCATAATATAGGAACACTCGCGTACGCCACACGGGTCGATGTTATTCCTGCCCACACCTATTACAATAACGGATTTTCCCATATGCCGGGCATTGTTTTACGAAAAAATAACCAGTACTAAATCTACGTGTTGGTAAAAATAAAAAAAAGTTGACAAAATATTTTTGAGCGATTTCTATAGTCCCATGAGTTATGCACTTTACAAAGATTCTATTAAGTGTTAAGGTCTTAATATCAAAAATTTTCAATTAAATTAGAAAAAAAATCATACACCGAGTTATTTGCAATGATTTATATTTAACTTAAAAGTGTTCAAATTTTTTGAAAATATTATGCCTTATTTGTATTAAATTAGTGTTGAAAATTTTTTACCTTCTTTATTTTTAAAGTTATGACTGTATAACCAAAATAAATTTCATAAAAATAAAATGTATTGTAAATTCTACCGATTTAATCACATTTTGCAGTAGCTTTTTTTTTCGTGCGTAGGTAAACTAACACTTTTTGATAAATCTCCGGTGCTTATTTTTTTCTCTTCCGAGAAGTGGATGTCACTGGACCCCGGGATTTCGCCCGAATTCACCCACCCTCCCTTTTATACCTCGTCATTAAAAATGATAATGGGCTGGGAGAGGAGAGGAGGACGAGAATAGATGTGGCAACAAACAATAATAACGATAAAATATTATAGCATATTGGAAAACGATTAGAATTGTCGAGAATTAGTGCGCTCGTATGCCGACTTGTCTCGAGGGAATAGAACAGCAGGTACTTTCATTTTTCCCGCCACCCCCTCTCTTTATCTCTCCCTCCCTCTCTCTTTTTCTCTCTCTCTCAAAAACACACACTACTAAATTGGCATTAAAATGGTGACGGACAGGCGGTGGTAAAATAATTCGTACGTTTATATGTGCGTGGTAATAATAATAATAATAATAATATTATTATTATTATTATTATTATTATAACTATAATAAAACGTAAGCGTGTATAATGTTATGTACACAGACCTTGGCACAGGGGACCGACCCATTGGCCCGACACGCATTTTATCTTGCAGATTCTGGACGTTGTGTCGGCTGCTGCCACTGACGACGACGGTACCGCCGCCGACGAGCCCTTTCCGGAAGGGGACGGCAAGCGCGCTGGGAATTTCACCTCGGACAACGTTGAAAAGTCCGGTGACATTCCCGACCGGGGAACCACTCTGGTTCCATTTAGAGTCAGCCCGGGCGAGGGACACCCGCCGCCGCTATCGCCGCCACTATTGAAGTCGTCGGGGCCGACTGCAACACAGAACCGAATCGAATATCGGTATTTATTAATCGTCACGATTAAATATTAATCGAAAAAATCAAATCAGTATTAATCATACAATCGGGTTGAATAAATAATAATTAAGTATATAGTGCAAGACTGCTTAGTTATTGCAGTGGTGTCGTTAAGTCTCGATTATATGCCAAAACGTAAATATATATATATAAAAGAGGAGCAAGCACACTCCTTCTTAACAATGAATTTTTGATTTTAAAACTAAATACATCAAAATCTATCTTTTAATAGAACCTTCATCCAAATTTATAAATAATTTAAACTCATTAAAATGTCCAATCATTTTCCATAAAATACATATTGCTCCAAAGTTTGAGGTGAATAACTTTTATTGACGTTTTATAATATCATTACACACTAGTCTCCATTTTATTGTATTGGTGAAGTGTAAATGTATGTCATCACGTATTAAAAATTTTCGTGCAATATATTGAACAATTAATCGTATGTTAAAATAAAAACTAATAACTACGATAATGATGACTCACAAAATTTGTGTGAAATCAAGATAATATTGTTTTCATGCATTTGTGAGTAAAATCACCGTTTGGCATATATCTGCGTATCATGCATTATTTTAAGTATACGCGTTTACAAAAAGAACGTAAAGTTAGGTTATACGCCATACACACCACTACATCACTAGCTTACTCTAATCATGGTTAAAATTTATTTTCAGTTATATATTTTCTTCTTAATGAAGTTAGAATGAAATTTCTAGGTACCATAAAGTTTTCTAGTATTACATCTGAGTCGAATGAAAAACAATAACATATTAACCGACCTATAATACCAAACAATTGCTAAGATATGCTACTTCCCTATATGATTATTTAAAAATATTTGAAAATATTTATAAATATATGCCACAAATCCATACTCTACAGAACAAATTTATATGGAATCAGGTTTATTTATATTCTAGTTGCTTTTTAAACAAGAATGCAAATGTATGAAATCTCGAGCCCTTGTTATAAATAAATACTAAAAAAAACAATTAATTAAACACTTAACTTTAAAAAGCTTAAATTAAAACTTCGAGTGAGACGTTTGTTGTGCAAAGGAGTTGTATAAATTCACGGTGTAGTGTTAACAATCGTTCATAAAAAGTAAACAATCGTGTTTCTCCTACATTAAAATTGAATGCAGTGAGATAATTAAAAAAGTAAAAACGACTATAGTTCTATCTCACGTTAGAGCACTGAAGAAGACAAATGTTCTGTGTTTATATACACAATATATAAAAATATACCATATTTACTATCATTACGATGCAATATTTAGTCGAGTGCAGTTAATAATGCACAGATTTAATAAAAAAATATATATATACCTAATATACATTAGGTATAATAGTATACCAATGATATACTTCTATATTACGTATTCATAAAATACATTTAGAACAAATTTATTATTATTATTATGTAAAAAAATAAATAAATATGTGTGTTGATTGGTCAACAAAATAATTTGAAAACTTAAACTTGCATACATATTATTTATTATAGTTAATTATGTACATTATAAGCATGGACGGTTCTACGTGTAAAAAGGATGTGCTACTGCTGCTCCCCCAGTGGATTCTTGCTATCCCTTAAAATGTGTATATGTATAATAAATGTGAATGAATATAACATAATTATTAAGTCTAGTACTAGCAGAGAAGTAATATTTTGTAATTAAAATGTACCTACTTTTAGTCCTAAAATCATTCTTGATATTTCATGTGAAAAATCATTTTCGAAATTGAAAACATTTAAAACTAAATAAAGAATTATAAATATATAAATGAAATAAGATCGTGAATAGTTAGTTTTGATTAAAACTCAGTGATTTTATTCTTAGAATTGTTTTTAATAAAATGATAAAAAAAAATTGATACCAAATATTTTATACCTATCAATATTTATAATACCGTGAAATAAAATAACATTGAGTCAGTAAAGCACAAACAGTATTTTATATTTTTAAATAGTAGTTTATAGTCACGTCAGTGCAATGGAAATAAATAAAAATCATTTGAATTTGCGGTTTGACTAGACGAAATTATAAAAAAAATCCCTTGTGCCTTTTGATAAGTATGATACCATTTTTTTTAAAACCACCTTATCAACAGCGGTCGGGAAACTTTATAAATTGAATATATATTTAAAAGACAACTGGAACTTTTTGTCTGTTCATATGCCTTTGACAAATAAAAAAACAAACCTGTAAATACATTAGGTGGTAAAAATAAATAAACTTTGCAATAATTGTAATACACGTGGTAATATAGGTGCCTACTACTATTACATTATATTATTAATACGTTAAAACGCATTAATGGAAACATCAAAGTTCACGTGAACTTGAAAGCACCTTTTGGCCCGCGTGTCGGGGGGATCGCCCGTTAACGCCACCGTTTACAGCAAATCTGTTATCACAACAAACGAAAAGGAGTGGGGGGGCGATGCGAATTGAAATTCGTTTCGGGTAGTTGGGAATTCCGGAACGATAGAGAAGCAAAAGCAACGGGACGTCTATCGATCTTAAGGTAAAAAGAAAACAGAAATAAACAGTAGGTACTAACGAACGCTCAGAAGCCGCTCACAACCGATAGACTTATCGAATTATTTTGTATTTTTTTTTTTTTAGGTTTATCCGCGCTTTTAAACTCGTGTGACGCATAATTATTTAACTTGTATCGAGTGATTTACTACGATCCTCGCATCAGTGTGAGTGAAATCACTGAAATTTTTCGTGGCCACTTAGTAGTGACATATTTGTCGAAATTTGATTTTTGACTTTACAGTATTATTAGAAAAAAAAAAAAATCTTCTCTAATATTATGTGATTTCCAAGATATTTCGTTGAATTATTGAAAAATTATTGAAAAAAAAAGTGTAAATGTAGTATGAACAATTTTTATTATATTTTGTTTTTATCTCCTGTTTTTATCCAGCACAATATTATGGGTGTAAAATAAAATTAGAAAGAATTTAATCTTTAAAATGTTTTTGATTTTTTTTAGGTCAATTAGATATATATATATGTAAGTGAGATCATATTAAATTTTCAAGTCTTAATATCAAGAATTAAAACACTTACAAAAAACGAGAAATATCCAATATTAGTCAAATACTTTTGGAATTTTTATAAAGTATTTTCTTGACCATTTTTAATAGTTGGTGAATGTTTCACGTTTCTATCTCTATTATTTTTAAAATAATGTTAAAAAATAAATTTAAATTAAATGAAATTTCCAGTAATGCTATATTTTACTGTTTTCTTTTATGAATTTTTTGAGACCTTTCCCTTACGTTTAGAGAAAGTATTGAGGTTTTTGAAAAATGACCTCTCTAAAGTACCATCTGTGTGTAATATCCAATCTTAAAACTTACAGTTCAAAACTTTTGGATTATTTCTATTAATATTAATGTATAATTTCTACGAAGAAATGTTCACAGAAGGAGAAAAAAATAAACATCATTGTAAAATCATAATAAGCTTATTCGCTCCACTTAGAATTTAAAATTAATTTTAACCGAAATTATTTGGCCTGTTTTTCTTTTCATATAAATATTATTGTTACTGTTCCTTAGTACCTTATTATAATTTAACACCCGCAATATGATTCGAGGAGATTTTCTAAAAATTTATGAGGACATGGATGATCTAGTTCACTTGTTCTATTATGCTCAGTGTTCACGCCTTGATTTCGTAGATATTTGAAAAAATTAGAGAATGACAATGATAATATTAATTATAATTAGTGCCCAGATGATAATGACTTCTAAATTTCTATTTGAAACCATCTAAGACGATATTTTTCTTGGTTAAAGTATGTTTCAATAATAAACAAGTGGAATACACTAAAAAATTTAGTACGTTTTTTCACATTTTATGATCAATTTTTGTATTTCTATATAGATATTAACTATTTTACGCTATTGGAGGAATGTATCAAGTTTGGTATTTTTAATTAAAATTTTTAAGCTCGAATATCCAATTTAATATTTCAAATGTTTATGTCAACAGTAATAATTAATATCTAGTACCTTCTATTCTATAATAATACTTAATACGACTATAATACCTATAGTACCAAAAACAATTAATATTATTTTAAAGTTTCATCAGAGGTGTTTTTCGAGGGCAAATTCATTATTTATCGTAATAACTAATTAAACTAAAAATAGACGAAATAATTATAATATAGCGAAAAATTTTTCAAAGGTGCTTTTCAAATTTTGTGACATTGGTGAAGACGTAAATTTTTAATGCTATTTCGGTTATTTTTTTTGATAAAAATTCATATCTTTCGGTAAATTTTTATAAAAATGACGAGGACACCAACCAGGGCCTTAATATAATAATAATAATAATAAGAGGCCTGGAATGATGCCGGTGCATTGGTAACTCGAGCGCAAAGCCGATTTTATTGCATGCGACGCGTGACGACGTGGTGGCGTACGCGGTTCGACCGCCAATACGCTGTGTAATATTATTATTATGTTAAATGCGGTTCACTGCCGCCGCCACCGTGCGGGTGCACACGCACATCTCTTGTGGTGATGTGAAATCTTCCATGCAGATTGTGTTCGTCGATAGAAATCAAAGTTTTTATTGTTATCGTTACGATTATTATTATTTTTTGTTTCGTTCAACGAAAAAGAAAAGAAAAAAAAAATTTTCTTTATATTCACTCTAACCCCTGCGCGGATACATAGACAAAGAGGAAAAAGTTACGAGAAAAATTAAACTTTTTTTTCTTCTCGTTTCTACGCGGGACAGCTATAGCACAGCACGTGTCTCTCGAACGATATCATTATCGATGACGATTATTAATTATTATGAATAAATGACGAATGGGCTGACACCAGCTGAATACGTCGAATTCACACGCCACTCAATGGCGAGATTTTCAAAATGGCGTCTTTCGGAAAATTATGTCGCGCTTAACGAACTTTTGTCGTCGATTAAATTTTTTTGCGAAAAACGGCTTAACGTGCATTTTAATTGAAACCGAATTTTTACTAATTATTGAACACTGAAATGCACGCGTAATACCCTCTACCAGCACCCCAATGTACATACTTGACACTACCAATCATAGGCGCCGCGAGAATAGTTGTCAGGGGAGTGCATAGTACACGCTGATTTTATACGAAATAAGAAGAGGATACTAAACAATTAAATTCAATGAAAATGCAATTAAGGAATTTAGGAAAAATCTAGGCGTTAACCTTAACACTTATATTATTAAAATATATATATATATATGTAGCTTGTTCATAGTTATGTAAAATAAAATATTTCCACCACCATTCAATTTTTAAAATCTAATTTTTCTTTTTTTTTTAAAAAAAAACAGGTGGGTGCAAGTGCATCTCCTTACACCCCCCCCTCACGGCGCCTATGCTACAATACTTAATGTCTATTTGTGTTA
>JAIPRM010006119.1:0-19264 GCA_025469315.1 Stegophylla sp. TES_Ste_2020 | reverse complement strand
TCTAGCTCCATTATTGTAGAAGTTATGGTAAAAATAAATTTTCAATTTTACGAAAATTCCGGTAACTGCATATTTTGCCGTTTTTCGTTAATTTTTCGACAGTTTTTCACCGCGCTTGGAAAAAGTACTGAGAAATTGGAAAAATGACCTCTCTAAAGTACCATCTGGGTGTGATTCCGGTTCTATAGAGATACTGATCGAAACTTTCGGTTAAGTATTTCTATACGAAAAAGTGTTCACAGAAAGAGAAAAAAAAAAAAAATAAATAAAAAAAAAATAAACATCATTGTAAAATCATAAGCTTCTTCACTTCGTTCAGAATCTAAAAACAAATAACATTAATATCATAACCTACTGCATATTTGTATACATTTTCGAAAACAATTACCTATTGTTATCGGAGTAAAAGAAAATAATTAGTAAAATTAGAGGTCCATAAATTTCGATAATGATGTGATTTTTAAATACTTAATATATTTCTCATACAGAATGTGTGTTTTTGTTTTTATTAAAAATTGTTCTATCTCTTTATCAATTAACATTTTTAGAAAATTTATTTTTTTTTTTTTTATTCAATATGTACAGTCACATCCAAGAACTTGCAGCACATTTTTCGTTAATTTATTTCAATCATTTTTAACCCGATTCGTTTTCCACAGCAAGGGTTTTCTTTTAAAGACACCAAACAACTATAATATAACCGTACAGAGCATTCACCATCCTTAATATTTTTATTTTCTAAATAGAGTGACGTCAAGAAAAAATCTGCCAGTCAATTTGGGGGTGGTTTGAACCCCCATAACCACCCCCTCGGCACGCCCCTAATACTTTTTAAAGAAACGAATCAGAATCAGTGGGATAAGCAGGAGTACAACAAAGCGTATTTGGGGGGGGAGGGGCACCTATGATGATTTTGGAAAAAGTGTCGTCGATGAGTAAGGCGAGGTAATGACGAAAGTGGGCGAGGACGAAGTAGTGGGAGAGATGGAGAGATTTTTTAGGATTTGGGATCGTTTTTATAGAATAACGGTGACTTTGGGGGCAGGAGCACAAGAATTACGATTAGGTACATTATGGTCGGACGAAGTACACGAGAGAAGCATCAGAAGATTGTTGATGAGAAGATTCCGATGAGACGAGAGATGAATTCATTTTACAAAACTGTGGCGAGACCGACGATGTCGTATATGAATGTTTCAATCCATGTATACTGGAAAATAAGACAGAAGATGAGAAGGTTCGGATCAGTGGCGCCGTTTGGAAAGAAGTACAGGGGTAGGGGTAGCAAATTGTTCAAAAAAAAACTCAAAAAACAAATGAATCGCGTTATCTTTTCAATAAAAGTAGAGAGTTTAGATGTTAAAAATACATTTTAATTTTAGTTATAAATAAATAATTAATAAAAATAGCCTTCTTTTAATCGTTGGTGACACGTAAAATTTTTTTAATTACTTAAAATATGTCATTTCTACTTATTTTATGTATAAATCTCAATAATTTTCGGGGTAGCAAAATCATATTTTTTTGTTCTACCCTTTTTGTTTCTGTTGCTACCCTCTGCTACCCCTATTGGCGCCTATGGTTCAGATAGATGTTAGTATGGACTCATTACAAAGGATTCAATAAGGAATAATTAGTTTATAATGGCGATAACATAGGACGTGTTGTTTCAATAGGTACCCGAAGAGAATAAGAGAAAATACACTAGGGTGGTTCGGACACGTGATAAAAAAAATATGAAGGCTGAAATGGGGCTGTAAGACTTATCGTGAAAATTAATGTTTGGAAAGAGTAAAAGTTGTGTGTGAACACATAAAACCGAAAGTCAAAATGAAGAGAATGGGTTTTTAGACACAACGGGTGTGCAATATGGCCAACATGCATGCTTATCACTAGGGCTGGGATTTTAATGCTCTTAAAAATGGTAAACGGAAAATTGGTACGGTTATTGTATTTTGAACAAAAGAAATGAAATAAGCGGAATATTGGTACTATAAAATATTTTATTTTCAGTGGTTCTAAAAATGATTGCGAAATTAAATTAAATACATATATGTTTACAATAGTAATAATATGATAGTAAAAAATATGCCCGAAATTAAATTAAATATGTGTTCACAATAATAGTAATATAATAGTAAAAATATGTGTCCAAAATGTATTATAAAATCATAATAGTTCACAATAATTAATAATAATTCAAAATTAAATATAAACTCACAATAGTTTACAATAATTGATTATATATCCAATAGTTTCCCTATGGTATTTAAAAACATATCCATATTCCATTGTAATTTCTTTATTTGCGTAACTGAGAATAGTTTCATGTAGTTTGTATTGATGTTGAACGTTTCAGTTGTACTGAAAGTCGCATGAAGAAACCCATACAATCTTTATTCTTTGTTATCGACATTGTCATTATTTATTGTAGATTAGATTGGTACTTCCCTACTATTCCATGCAGTAGTTACTGTAGTTACTTATCTAATGTGTATTGTTAGTTGTTTTTTTTTCATAGTTTAGAAACCATGGTTTTTAACGACCGTACCAATTTTCCGACAATCCTTAAAAATCGCTAAAAATGCTCTGAAAAAAATGCAAAAATGACTTAAAAAATGCATTAAAAAAATATCTTTAAAATGTATTTATAATAGCTTAAAATATATAAATATGACTGGTGTGAGGTATTGTCGGGCGTCTGTATTGATTTTAACGTTCTAGGATTCTTGCATATCGCTATGCTGGAAGGCAAGAAAATAATTTATATAAAATATGTAATGTATAAGAATTGTGAATAAAATAAATATCATATTATAAGTTAATAAATACAATTTTGAATTTGAATTTTTTAGGCCAAAAATGACTTAAAAACCTATAAAATGCCGCCCTAAAAAATGAGAAAAATGACCTAAAAATCAATTATTATCGAAAAATGCAAAATAAAATTTTTTATTCTAATTGAAAAACACCTAAAACGTATTTATAACGAGAAACGAGCATCGCACAGAAAGTTTCGGAAAACAATGCAAAGTGCATCGAAATCCTAGCCCTACTTATCACCCCTATGACCAGTGTTTATTTCAGACCTTATGCTTCGGGGGGGGGGGGGTATAAAAAAATTTCGGAGCCCTGGACCTGTATAGTGTATATATTGTATATGGAATGTAAAATGTAAATGTATAGTTATTTTCCGAGGGGGGGGGTTATACATTTTTCTCCGGGAGGAACAGTCCCCTCCGGTCACCTCTCCGAAATAAACACTGACCTATGACAAGATCACAATAAATACAATAACATAATATTTTATCATAATTCGATTGGAATCGCTGTGTGTGTGTGTAGCTGTTGAATTCGATTGTGGACAACGCTTTGAGCATCGACTGTTCAAAATTGTTGCAAGAGATTCTGGTGGGAAGCGCTTTCGCCCAGGTCAAGCGCAGTTTGCTGTCTGACGCTCTCAGCCTCGCGAGATATCTGCCCATTACGATATCGAAAAACAACATACCGCTGGAAGTCAAGGTAAAAGTTTATCGCTTTATAATAATTTAATTAATAATATGTAATCGCTCTCGACGATTTATCACACTGCAAATGTACGATGTACCTACTAATAATACTATGAGGCGGTGATTACAATTATTTGTTAACATTATTATTATTATTATTATTATTATATTTTGTATTTTTTCGAATGCTTTTCAAATTAATAATGTCAATAAAAAAATTACTATTCTTAAGAGGATTTTTTTTTTTTTTTTTGTGAGGATGCAACATGTTTTTATGTGGTTTTTGAAATTATTGACCATTTGTTTACGTTTTTGGGCTAATTTTTTTATAATTTTCAATCTTTTTCTATAGTTAGGTATGCGAAGAAAATTAATATTAATTTGAATTAGATTAAAGTATGTAAACTGTAAAGCATATTATTTTCTTCTATAAAACGATTCTGAACGGAAATTCAGTTTATATGAGAAAACTTTATTTAAAAATTATAAAGTTTAATATTTTTACAAAAAAAAATATTTTTTATCCACTCAGTTTTATATTGCACTATTGACTGAGAACAGAAAAAAATAAATGACGAGGAAAAATAAGCGCCATTTTCAAAATGTTCTTTTACCGAAATATTTTCCATATTATTGTTTACGTATATTTCAATTTTTATAAAGTTTGGATAAAAAAAAAAAAGAAGTTTTTGTCAAATTTTGAAGAAATTATTGATAATTTCGAAAAATGACCTACTAAAAGTACTATTTTGAGGCAAATTCTGATTCCAAAAATTGTTGATTGAAATTTTTGGACAAATATTTTTATACGAAATCGTAAATCACTATCTTTTTCGCTCCACTCATAATTTGAACTATACATAATATGTTTGTGTTTTCATATCTACATTCTTTTTTTGTAAACACTTTTTTTTTATGTTAGTAATATTTGTTCAGAAGTTTTAACTAGCCATTTGTCATAATTCACAATAGTTTCTTTAAAATCTGGGAAAAACTATCCGAAATATTTTGACAAAAGCCCCTTTAAAACTATCTTTTTTTTTTTAATCCAAACTTTATAGAAATTTAATTATAGATAGATAAACTATTTCTTTTTCCGTTAATAATAGTAGAATACAAAACTAACAGAGTAAAAATTCATTTTTGTTGTAATAATAATAATAAACTTCATTATTTTTGAGTAAAATTGTCTCGAATAAACTGAAGCTTCGCTCAGAATCGTTTTGTTGGAGAAATGATTTATTTTTTCTTTAAAATTCAGCACACCTACCAAGAATCATCTCACTCGAGGAGTATGAAAGAATACCCTTGGAGCGAAGTATGACCGCTTGTTTTTTTTTTTCTTGCGGTATTATACACGTTTAAATGTTATTTTTTCCTCAACTCCAGTACGTGTTCGCGAGTAATTATTACCTATTCAATTTAATATTGCCTCGTTTCGGGTTCAGGTGAACGGCTATACACTTACACTCACGCAAGAAACGTTGGAAAACCCCAGGGTAATGTTGCTGTCCCCGCGACAGAGACTGATACCGTTTCGCGACGACCTGTGGACGAGACTGTGGGAACTGTTGCCCGGCGGTTCGGTAGCCGAAGAGAACCCGTCATCTCGGCCTGAGATTCCTCGCTTTTCTAACTCGACCGTGGCAGTCAAACTCAACGTGTCCTTAGTGTGCTACCAGGTGAGAACGTGTCGTTACACTAAACACTTGTTAGCATCATAAACTTGAAATTTTATCATCCCACTTGTTCTTCCGGTTTACCTACACAATATTATATAGAGTAAACGCTTATAACGAATAAAAATCGATATGAAATTTGGACTCGCGCCCATCCACGGGGACGCGAAATAAAAACTTCTATTCGTAACCGACAAATGTAAAAACCAATAACCTCACCGGAAATTATTGAAAATTTCGCACTTTTATACAATGATGTAATCAAAAATAATTCTTTTTTTTGGAGGGGGAGGGGGATATAGACTTTGTATTGAAAATGTTATCTAAGTTTTCAAAGACTTCTTTGCTCACTTTCAAATTTGAGTCAAATGAAATTGAAATAAAAAAAAAAAGTCTTATAGATGAAACATAAGAATGAAACACCTATTTCGCGTTTCTTCTTCAGAAATAGAAGTCGATTTTGCTGTGCTATCATCAGCCACACATTCTCAATACTTGTATTAAAGTCGTATTTTGACTTTTTGAAGTTCCATAAAAAATTGCAATTGCTACGAATATAATCTTATAATTATTTTAATTATTAAAATTCAATGTAATAATAATACTATTATAAATGTAATTTAAACAATAATAAATTAAAACAAATATCAGTTATTTGCTCTTTTTTTAATGACCATTTATTTTTTTATTATTATTCTTTGCTTTCTTGCCCACTCAATATTGAAGTTCCAAAAGTCAGTCTTCTAGTAACTCAAATTTTCCTATCCCTGTGTTATACCCTTAATACTTATACAATAACGTTAACGTATTTTTTTTTTCAATGTGTGTGTTTTTCGTGCAGCCCGAAGTGCTTTCTCGATGCAGCACTCCCATGACGCCCGGCGGGTCGATGCTCGCCAACAGCATGGCCAATATCGCCATATCCGATCTGTCGCACTCGTTACAGACGTCCGCGGTGCAATTGCCGTTCATCGAAACGGACACCTCGACGGCCAGCAAACAAGAACACGTCATATCCGTAGTGAGTTTATTTCTGTCGAGTATAATAATTATTATTTTTTTAACGCTTGACTTGTGAAAAAATTCTCTAAAGTGACTCACTAGGCGCGACTAGATTTTAATTTCAGGAGTTGCGAAAATCGCAAACAGTTCATCGAACCGACGGAGCTTTCCTACCCTAGCAATCCAAAATAATTCACATCCCAAACTCCTTTAGAACACTTTTATTGTAGATCAGGAATTTAATAACTCCTATTTAAATTTATATGCAGCTGATTAAACTTGCGCTGATATCCTCTTAAACATATATTTAATTGTGTTTTATTTTTTTATGAAATAACAAACCAAATTTTTGTTTTATTGAACCAACGAGTTCGGAAAGAATAAAAGAAAATTATGATTTGCATATTTCATTATTTGAGTTTATAATACACTTCTTGACTCGGCAAACGTTGTTTTGCCCATAAAAAAATGTCTTGCTTCCCATCCCTGTTTCAAACAAACACGCTTGAGCATTTCGAACTCGTGCAAACCTTATTCATTAGTAAAAATTTGAATCAAATCCCTTCTATGGTTACTTATACTATGAAAAAAAAAAAATTACTCCAATCCGTCCAACAGTTTTCAGGTTATGGCATTTAGTTACAAAATATGTATGAAAATTTTCAAATAAATGCAGCCAAGAAAAAAAAAATGAGTAAATAACAAATTGCAAAAAGTTATGTATTTAATAAATTCCTTTTTCCTTGAAGGATTAGCGCTAACCTAACCCAAATTCCTGTTCGTTAATGTTTTTTCAACATTAAATCATTAAAACGACGGGTGTGACCTTTCCGCAGAATCTCCGAGAACTGAGCATGCATCTGCTGAAACAAAGTTCGATGCGTTCCAATAAACTGCGCAGTCGCGCCACGTCCGAACCTAACGCCATGCACGTTCACGCCGTGGCAACCAAGTACGCGTCATCGCAACTGGAGATCTCGAGATCGTTGTGCGCTCAGCTAACGCTGGCCGCGGGCGTAGACGTGAGACTGCACAACCAAATCGGTTTTCATCTCGTGTAAGTATTCTATTGAATATATTAAATACTAAAAGTACACTAAAAAATGTATCTCTCTTGTTTGGAGAGATCGTTGATTTCAAGTTTCTAGTCCCATTAGTTTTGGAGTTATAGCTAAGTTACTAAAATCGATTTCATTTTTTTTTTTTTTTTGAAAAAACTACCCAAAATTTGACAAAAAAGACTCGTAAATTATCATTTTTTGATACAAACTTTATGAAAATTTAAACATAGATGGACAATAATATAAAAACCATTTTGGCGCAAAAAAATTTTGAAAATGTGAAAAAAAAATTTGGACATTTTTTTTATACTATTTTTTCTCATTAATTTTGTTTTTTTCTTTTTTTTTTATTTATTAAATAAAAAAAAGTAAAGTAAAGTAAAGTATAGACAAGTAAGCCAGACACTTCGCTCTTCGGGTCAGATACTCTTAGTGGGTGTGTTGAAAATGACGATTTTAATTGTTCTTTATAATATTATTATAAACTTCTTTCGTTCAGAATCGTTTTATTGAAATTCTACTCAACCACCAAGGGATCCTCTGAGCCGAGGAGTGAAGAATATTCGTGGGGCGAATTATGTCCGACTTCCTTGTCTACTTTACTTTTTTTTTCGCTCTTTCGCAGCGACAACATCGAAGACGATCAGCGACGGTCCCTGTTGACCGTGTTGCAGAGACTCGCGCACGCTGCAGACGCGTTGGCGTTCCCGTTGCCCCAAGGTTTCCAGTCATTCATCACGTACCTCGGCTACAGAGTGATGTCGGCCACCATGTTCGGTCAGTACGTGCGGTGTAACACGTTCTCGCTGAACGTGGACGTCATGAAGAAAATCTTAGCCGGTAAGGCCACTCGCCAACTCCGAGACGTCCGTTTGTTATTATTATATTATTATCGGCATAAGGCTCGTGTCCGCACAACCAAACGAATTGAATCGAGTTCAGAACCAAAGACGTATTACAGTACATCAAGTACATGACCCAAATTCAAACCTAATTCAGTCCAATAATTAACCGAATTCAGTCCGATCAATACCCAAATTGAGTCCAAATATAATCTCTTAATTCAGTCAAAAAAAAAACCAACTTCCGAGAAAATAAAAAAAACCACAGTATTTCCCTTCCCATTTTACAGGCTTAAGACTGTCAGTAAGCTTAGAGTGTATTTATATGTACATATATCGTGGTTTTGTTAAAAACGATTATTTTTTTCTCTGTAATTATTTATTATATAAAGTAAAGTATAGGCAAGAAAACCGGACATTCTTCGCACCACGGATATTGTTTGCTCCTCAGATACTCTTGGTGGTTGTGTTGAAAATGACGACTCTTATTGTTCTTTATACTATTAACTTCTTTCGTTCAGAAAGAAGAAATGATTTATCGTTTTTTTTTTTTTTTTAATTCTACACAACCACCAAGTGGGTGTCACCCGAGGAGCGAAGTTTGTTCCTCTTTCTTGTTTATACTTTACTTTTTGTATATTTGGTAGATAAAAGAATTATTAGTCGTAAAGTACGAAACGGCTAGACTGATTTTGAAGGGATTTAGACGGCCGAGTTAAGTACTTTGATAAACATGACAAACAAGATGATCTAAATAAATAAAATTGTAGTTTATTCTGTTTATAAGGGCTGAACTGATTTTGACAGACAGGCTTTTTCGGGCAACGAAGTTGCTATTTTAATTATTATATTATATTTATGTCAAGATTTTCGTATGTAATTCCGTGCTTGCCGATTAACACACGGTTTTCACAGACATTGTTGACAACAAAGATGGCGTGATGAAGAAATTAGATTTGATACAGTGTTTACCGCACTCGAGAGCCAAACGACTGATGAATCAATGGTCCCATCCTGTGTCGATCATGCTGAGAGCCAGAGAGCACGCGGCCGAAATCCTGGGTGGAATGTCCATCCGGACATCGAATTACCGTCGCAACGTCAAATATAGGTCCAACGCAGGTCAGTTACAAAAATTCTTCAAAACTAAAATTTAGTATTCAATACTTTTGTCCTAAAACACTAGCAATACAGATAGCTCTATAAGTATGTGCTTAAGTATGCTGTCAATTTTTATAAAATATTTCTTTTATAATACATACATCCTTTGATCTTTGTCTATTTTAAATTCTGAGTGGAACGAAGAAGTTAGTGTTTTTACAATGATGTTTATTTATTTGTTATTATTATTACTTTTTTTTTTTTTTGTGTACAAATTTTCGTGTAGAAATACTTGTCCAAAAGTCTCGACCAGTTATTTATTGAATCACAATTTGCCTCATAACTCATAAGTTACTTTTAAGAAGTAATTTTTCAAAATGTATTTCTAAAATTTGACAAAAACGCCTTTAAAACTTTTTTTTTTTTAATCCAAACTTTATGAAAATTCAAATATAGGTAAACAATAAAATGAGAAATATTCAATTAATATATGTCCGGTTTTGTATTCGTAAATTTATTTATATTTATTCATCAAAGTGTTTTTATTAGTTAAAGAATTTTTGTTATCTTTCTAAATTCGTTCAAATAATAATCTGTTAATTTCTCAACCAAACGATATATTATGTAAAACTAGGGTACATTTCAGGTAATTATTCCAAATGAATAACGTCCATGCTTTATTTATGTTTTGAGCTTAATGGATATGCATCCATTAAGATGCATATCATGTAGATGCATGTACATGATAAACGTCCATATCACAGGTTTTATGTAATCACAGTAAAATACAAATAGTAAAGCTCGAGGGACACCTAATAGAGTAGTAAAATAACGTTCCGCTATTTTATTTGTACTTAGATTATCTAGAATGTGTATTGATTTCGTTGAATTTTACAGGTGTCACTTCAGCTTTTCCGTCAAAACATCGTATGTCACCGTTGGAAACATTTCTAGAACTCCTCACAGCCAAAGGCAAGTATAAATATTATATACGTATATAATGCTTGTATAATGTATTATTATGCTTGTACTCATAAAGTATAAAACGTTTTGTTCTCACGAATATTCAACCGCTGTTATTGAGTTTGCCAACTGACCTAACGCCCTAAAGATTCAGAGCGTGTGATCACACCTTGGCCCTGTTTTAATTTAAAATTTTATAATTATAATTACATTTTCATTTATTTCAAGAACTTTGTGTCCAAAAATTATAATAATGTGCCCCCGCTAGTAATGACTGTAAATAATATTTTACCAACATATGTGTACCTATTTCATGTACTTCATTAAAATCATAAATTGTAATAATTATAAGTCGGCTAATTTGTATCCTTACATACACAAGTGTAATTTATCGAATAAATATTTTTTCAGCTATGTTAGCTGACATTGACTACAATCTTCTAGTCGATGCTACAGTGGCGTCCACAAAAGAAAATACGTTCAACTAAGAATTCAAGTATTGAATACGTTTTATTTAAAAAATTAACACAATGAATGAATTAATATTATATTAATATACATGTAATGAATATTATTACTATATCTATATTATTATATTAACGTTGGCATCAAGCAGATGTTTTTCTTAAATGGCTTAAATTTATTAAAATGTGTTTCATTTCAAATTATTAATTGCAATTCATGTCAAAAATATGACATCTTGATAAAAAAAAATGGTTAAGAAATAATAAAATTTAAATACACTTGTTCTTCCTAAATGTATTTGCTATATACCTGACTATAACTATATGTTATATTAAATGACATTTTTTTTATTTTATTATAAAAAAAAAAAAAAGTATTCTATTGAAAACGTGTAATTAATTATTTGTAACATAGGTATTATGATATTTTAGATTTTTATATTAATAGGTATTAATTTATTTACTTGTTTTACATTAATAATGCGCAATTCTTGTTTTTTTTTTATCTTTATCTTTTTAATCATACAAAAAATTAAATGAAAAAATTTTATTTGTACATTCATGTTTTTCTTAACTAGTTGTTTTATAATATTATTCAATTTTTATAATTTAACATTTGACCAATAAAACTATTATTATCATTACTATTGAATCAGTTGTTTTCTATCAATAAAAAAGTATTATAACAAATTATAGAATGATTAAAGTACCTAGTTGTTAGAGTTTATATTGCCATAAGAATTATTATTACATTACAATTCACACCTAGGCCCACAAAGTTGATAACAAGATACACTGATAAATAATAATAATTTAATGATTCATTCAAAAAACTAGGACACCTTTGCAAAGTTTAGCATATATAAAACTCTTAGCTTTTTATCTATCGGATATTCGAGTTGGAACCATCCAAACTAATGTGTAACGTGCCCCATATATACTTAAATAAGGGCTGTATAGCAAGTTTTCGCACCACACACTACACACACATCAAGACAAAATAATAATGAACTTTATAATTTTTAAGTAAAACTGTCTTGAATAATCTGAAGCTCCACTCAGAATCATTTCATTAAAGAAACACTATCACCGTTCATCAATGATGCCACTTGTTCACTTACAATCGCTGTTTATGTCAATGCTGAACAGATTTTTTCTGTTCTCAGCTAATTGTTGGATATAAAACAGGATGGGTACAAAATAATTTTTGTAATATTAATAAAGATTATGATTTCTTTTGTCCATAATGTGGTGTACTCAATGTTGAATATTATAACCTGGATGCAGTATTCACAGACTGGATCTATAAAAGATTTCCAACTGAGAATTTTAGTATTAAATACATATACATGTTTTATTAGAAAAAATTACACATAAGAAAGAGTCTTGTATAGTCTTTGTGTTAAAGTTAAATTATAAGAATTTATATTATATAATTACATAAAAACCAGTCAATTTATAATGTATAAAATAACATAAACAATTTATAACAAAGTGCAAAATAATAATAATAATAAATATTTGTGTCTATAAGGTGTATGATTTATAAACCGCAGTCCAACCAGTTGTGGTAGTCCATTGTGGAAGCTGATTAAATAATTTTTCTAATTCAGGTGTGTACTGATGTGGCCCATGCATCCGATGTCCAGATAATCCTACTTCGATTTGGGGACCCACGTGATCTTTTGGAACCTATGTGAAATTAAATTTTAAACATTATCATAAAACAAATAAATAAGTTTAGTATATTTTCAAGATAATCAAGATAAATTGTTAAATTTTTTCAAGCTTAAATGCAGTATTATTCATTAAAAAAAAATAATATAAAATTTAATTGAAATATTTTAATTGACTGTAGCTAGGATCTACGGACGCTGTGGATATAATGCATTCACAGACACGCAATGAACGCATGCCCAAAACTATGTTTTATTATCAAGTCTGGGTACACTGTATATCAGGGATTCCCAAATTATATAGACTTTACTTAAAATATATGTTATATTCACCTCAAGATCTATCCAAAAGTCCCATGGAACAATATCATTGGCACATGCATAATGTACAAAGAAAGTAGGACGGCCATTCCATTGTGGTCCTTCAAGAGGTTTACCAGTACTTAAGCTCCAATCGTTCAACTTGACACCATCATATAATGATAGTAAAAAAGTTATGTGGTCAGGACCTTTACATCAGAATAATAATTTAAATACTTATAAAACAAAACTAAAAGAAAAATAATAATACACACCAATTGCGGAAAAAGAGAGCCTTTGAATATTATTTAACCTATAATCTCTATATGTTAAATTAAGACTTAATGGTAATTTAACATCTAATGGTTTTGAATCAACCCAATGGGTTTTCCTAAAGCAGATAAAAGTTTAAATTATGAATACATTAAAATAATAAACATAAAACAGATGCATATAATCAAAGGTATGAAATTTAACAAACCATATAAATGTTATAACTGGTATAAAATATGGTAGTCCACAGTAAAGTTCTTTACTACACTCCACTTGACTAATTTCACGAGCATTCTTTAATTCTGGAACATGTCTTGCAATTGAGTGTGGACTATTTACATCCAAGTCTACAAACCACAATCCACTTTGGAAGTCTCTCAACGAACCATTATAACTATAAAAACTTCTCTCGACATGCTAAAAAGTATATTTATATCAAATAATAAAACTAAAAATATCAACAAAATAATAGTATAGTATAATAAAATACGAAACAACCAACGCTTACTGAAATCATATATCTTTGGGGTGCCAAATTCTCAGGATCACCAGAGTATGGAAATCCAAGTGGTGTGAATATTAAAACTAAAAATGACACCGACAGTATAATTGCAAGAGTACTGAACAAAGTATACACTTTTCTTAGAAGTAACACCATAGGATTCTAAAACAATATACATAAATGTGGTAAATTACCGTAGCCTGAATATAATTTTAGTAAAACTTACATAAAAACTAAACACAAGAGTGAACATAGCTGATGTTATAAACGACATAACTGATTCAGCATGATTTCCAGATCCCGAACGACCCATAATTGGGACAACCAGCATAAGAGCTGCTTGTATCATGTAAGCAGACAACATGAATGGCACTAACATACAAATCCAATGGAGCCATACAATTTTAGGACCTAATTACCACAACAATAAGTTTTAATAATTATGAAGAAATAATGGCTTCAAAACAAGTAACGTACCATAATCATTTTTTAGCAAGGTATTTTGTAACGCAATACTGATTGAGTTACATGTAACAAAAAGTGCAACTGCAAATCCTGATCTAATGCGTAGTAGTACGCATATCAAAAGAATTAAGATAAACAATAATTGATTGCCATCGCGAGAAATGCAATACATTAAAGATTGTGGGTAATGTGTTCCTTTTTTACCCTGCAAATAGTATAAACAATTAATCAATGATTAATGTTTAATCAACATTTTTAAATTGACCATAGGAACTTACCCATAGGAACTTGCGACCGAATAAAACTAACAAAACCATTGGTACCAATATAGTTGGTATAATGTATAAAAATAATAACCAAACTGGTTGGGCAAACCAGCTCAAACGACGATCTAGCACAACAACAGTTAAAGATAATATGGCTATGGTCAGTAAAGTAGTCAACCATATCAATAAAATAAGGCTTGAGCATTTAAAACATGATTTAAAATAATCTTTTACATTAAAACCTAAAAATTAAATACATGTAAAACAAGTGTATCTACAATATAATAATTTTTTTTTTTATATAATTATCAATGTACCTGTAATGTGAGTAGAACTAGCATTATATAAAATAATTAATAGAGAGATAATTATGACACTAATATTGATCATATCAGATAACACTTCACTCCAATAGACAATAAAAATACCCAAAAAGTCAAAAAAAACCTAAAAAAAATGGAAAATAGTAAAAATTTGAATTCCAAGTAAAAGAAAAATGGTATTACTAGATTTCCTGTGCTATATTTATCAACATCTGAAATTTGTTTAGAATTGACAAGTTTCAAAATTAAAGGTAACATATTATCTCCAGTTCTTTGGAATGTGCCGAGAGGAATTTTGTCCACTGTATCTAACTTGGTATGATAAACATAACCATTTGCTGACCATGCAAAATCAAGACCTTAACAAACAAATTAAAAACCGATAATGTAAAACATAATTATTTCATAACTAAACAAATTGTTATCATACCAGAAACTCGGCCAAAATCACGAAATATTCTATAATCAGTATCTCCTGGTATGATACCACTTTGAAATATTTCTTGGGCCATTGATGAAGCCAAAGGATAAGGCACAGTGTCTGAATAAGCCTAGTAAATAAAAATATATACATACATACAGGTATATACAACAAATATAAAACCTTATTAGTTTCCAAGTTATACTTCTAACAGCCACGGATGGTCTGGACCAACTTGAAATAGAATTTCTTTTCCTCCAGCTCCACATGCTTCCATATTGATAAACGCACGAACACTAGAAGCCCATTTGTGTTTGGTAATGAAGCCATGTGAAGCCTGCATCATGTTCTCTTCGGCTCCATTGAAAAGGAAAATTATATTATTTTCAAGAGGAGTTTTTAGACGTGATATGACACGTAGTAATTCCATCATAATAGCACAACTAGCACCATCATCACTCGCACCTATAATACAAAACATATTCATACAAACTCATATTATTTATATTTAGAAAATTAATTAATATTACCAGGACTGTCAACAACAGAGTCAAAATGGCAATTAATCAACAAGCTATGACGAGAAGTTCGAACAGGACCAATTTTAACAACTATGTTTTGTACATTCCTGTATACATTTGTCATGCCATCAAGGAATTGAAGTGAAAATGATCCACTAACCCTCTGTAGATCCCATTCGACTTTATGTGAAGTATGAGCATGCTTAATAATTATCTTAACTTCATCCAATAGTAATTTAACTGCTGAAATTTCATTCTCTCTACTTCCTACATGCCTAGGTCCCATAGAGGTTAAATTAACTAAATGATTTCTTGCTCTTTCAGCAACAAATCGGTCTGGATAATTGTGTTCATTAGAAATGGTTACAGGTTCGGGTAACTTTTTTTCTACTAAAGCTAAAACCGTATAAACAGCAACTGATAAAATAATACATAGGAAAAAATGATGTGGTCCTGTAGGTAACGAACGTATTCCTTTAGAACTGTTCGCATGATTGAATAATACATCTTTTACGTGTTTTGGTAAAATATCATGCTGTTTGGATGATTTAGTTCGTAACCGTAATTTGGAATTCAAATTGGAGAATGGTTCACTCTAAACATAAAATAAGCAAAATACATAATCTATCTATTCAGGTTTTAAAGGTAATCAGTATTTTTTTTTTTTAACATAAAAAATATAATTACTTTGGTACGAATCATGATCAGAAATTTTTTTGTTTATTTGACAAACTTTGATTCCATTAAATCAACAAATCCAAAAAATAAAATTGACTATGTATTAACTTCGTATTTACTATGCATAAGATTGATAAATATTTTCAAATATTATGTGGAAATACTTTCTACCAAACATCCTGAAATAAAAACGATATTGACTATAATATGAACTAGGAATTAAACTGTAAACATTTTATAATAAATTGTACCTAATAATTAAAAATTACAAATTTATTATTCAAACTTCATTGACATGCACACACAACAAGGTAGATCGTATATTTTTTTATAGTTTTTAAAATAACTGAAAAGGTATTTGAAGAATTAACATAATCATATAACAGTCTTACAGTTTTATAATATCCACCACATTATTGTAACACAATGAACTATGGTATCAATAGAATTGTAATAATTTAAGGTGTTTATTTCAAAACACAAAGAATATAAATTACTATACAATTATTATCGATAACAGTATGACACACTGTTTAAATATGAAAAAATAAATAAATATTTAAAATTAAATGTTAGCAAACATAAAATTAGTGTTTTTAATCTCAATACAATCAATATAATGAACACTATTTGTTCGACCAGTCACACAATGGATCGCAAACGTCTATAAATTGCTCTTCTATTGCTCATTAAGTATTACTCATGGTATTGTGTCATGTGTGAGATATTATGTGAAACGAAAAACGCTAAACACAACGAATTAAAATCGCCGTTTGTCGCGCAAATTCGATTTGTGAAATAAATGTTAAGGTATTGAAAGAAAGAACACTAATCGAATATTTTATATTGATCGACGCTTACCCGGGGGAACCGTAACAGGTAAGAAGACGAATCATGTACCCGTGTTATTTGAGAACAACAATCGTTGTTACCCGCACAATAAAGGCTTCAGACTTCACAGAGTTTCAAGGACCAAGGTCGGAGAACGATGATAAAATAGTGATAAGCGATTGTGAGTAAATAAATAAAAATAATAATAATAATAATAATAATTCAAATGGTGTACGATGCAGCTGGTGTAGTTGTTCTTTAATATTATTATCAAGCAATCCGCACGCAGAACGCAGATGACAGATAATAATAAAAGCTTTACACTTCATTGCACTCATTCGCGTTCGAATCATCACACACAGCTGCTGCTCTGATAAGCAGAGACCGAACGAGTAAAGCTGCGGCCGGCATGACGTTAAGTCGCCACGGCCGACCAGTTCCAAAACGAGTTGAGAATGTAGAGAAACGCGAAAATAACGAAAACTATATACCTATTTGCAGGTACACACACAGATCATTTAATGTTATGCGGATGTTATTTGTTTTGATATCACCAAAATTACTTAATATTTTCTTGTTATCTCCATAATATTGATATCACTAGTCCGCTTCGTGACGAACAGCTGATTCATCCGTGAAGACTGTAAGATTTAAAAATATTCGTATTGTATAGCAATTTTATTATAATGCGACATTAATAATTGAAATTGCCAGTTCGCCTTGGTCACCGCCTGCCGACTACCTCCCCACCCAATGAACCAAACAAATAACAATAATAATTATTATGCGAGCATTTCGTTTTGCCACTTGCAAGTCGTGACCCCCAACAAGAGGCACGGTCACGCGTCACTATGAAGACGTCGCGAGCCTACACGCAAACTACGATATTCCCCTCCAGCCCTCCCCTTAACTGGTTATTTGTCCGTTTTTCATTTCTTCCCCTCCTTTAGCACTTGGGACGGTTTTGAGCATAGATATAATATCTAGGAGAGGGTTTGAGCCCCTTAACAACACAACCGTGTAACAACACATCATTATTTCTTAATTCTTTATGATTAAAAAATAACCGGGCCCCTGTAATCTAGGGTAAAACCCCCCTGCCACCTATGTGAAGGCCCTGTACCCACCGAGAGTATCTGACCCGAAAAGCGAAAAATATTATTGTTGTGAAGTATGCCCAGGCTTTCTTGTCTACACTTTACTTTAATTTACTTCACTTTACTTTTTTTCATCTTAAAAATAAAATTAATACGAAAAAGTAATAGAAAAATGCCCAAAATTTTTTTTTCACATTTTCAAAATTTTCTTGCGCCAAAATGTTTCTCATATTATTGTCTATCTATGTTTAAATTTTCATAAAGTTTGAATCAAAAAATTATCTACATCTATTGCAAGTGTTCTTTTTTGTTGAATTTTTTAAAAGAAATCTAGAGCCATTAAATTTTTTCCAAAATGTTCATGTGTTTTTCTACTCATTATTGTTAAATTTTTAAAAGTTCGCTCAACGAATACATTTTAATAAGAGTTTAAACTTCAAGTTAGAATATGTATGCATCTGAGTTTTTTCACGTATAATCACTATTTTTCAATTAAAACCTCATACAATTTTTAATTCTTAATCCGGTAGGTTTTTTTTTACGAAAAAACATATTTTTTTCTACCGGTGGTCAAATTTTCTTAATAATTGGCTTAATGATTAATATTTATCAAGTGTTTTATATTCATCACAAATTGTATTTAATTAGTGGTAAAAATGTAGTTATAAATAGATATTTATTCAAAAGGTAATAGGTAACTAATAACAATAATTATCATAATATGTTTGTTGAAATGAATAGTTAATGAATAACGTAAAATTCTATTACAAAATACCTATCATTTATAACTAGGTCATTCACGTAATAGCTTCATAAATGATAATAAAGTGTTCCTTAAATAATATAAGTGAGAAAATGTGAGTTAAAAAAAAGATAAGTGATATTGTTGAACACAAAGTATCAATGTTGAAGACAAGTGTAAAAAGAATGATGACACGAATAAATAGTCGGACATACTTTACACGATGGGTGTTCTTCGCACGACGGGTGGGATTCTCTTGATGGGTGTACTGAATTTTAAAGAAACGATAAATCATTTCTTCAATATAACGATTCTGAACGAGGGAAGCTGATAATATAAAAAATAAATAAGAAAAAAAATGTTAGAAAAATGTCCATAATTTTTTTTTTTACATTTTCAAAATTTTCTTGCGCCAAAATGTCTTATATTATGATTTTCTATCTATGTTTAAATTTTCATAAAATTCGGATCAAAAAATGATGGTTTCCGAGTCGTGTTTGCCAAAATTTGGGGAGTTAAAAAAAAAAAAAAAAAAAAAAAAAAATTTA
>JAIPRM010006118.1:0-19265 GCA_025469315.1 Stegophylla sp. TES_Ste_2020 | reverse complement strand
TACTAATTACTAAAACTAATTAAATACTATATAAATATAAATGATTATTAACTATTAACTAAATTAAATCTAACAATGCTTTTTAATATATTTTAACAATGACAACTACTCCTCACATTCTACAGTGATAACCTTGTCAGCCCGTACAACAGTGTTACCACTGTTACATGTGTAAACCAGAAATTTGACTTTTTTTTTAAAATTATTATTGTCCAAAGAAATTATTATTGTGCGAGATGTTATAAGAAAATAATTAAAGATAGAGACTAATAAATTTGTAACAAAAAAAATAAAAATTACATATTTTGGTATTTACGACTTGTTTTTGTTTGAATGATGACGTCTATTATACAATGTTACAATCTATGCGGCGGATATTTCGTATTTATGTAATGCAATATTAACTGTACTATATGCATAGGTACCTACTACTTGGAAACAGGGTGTTGTGCGCAAAAACAAACAATTAACGAGTATAATTCTCGCAAATAGCTGAATAATTTACATCATGTAAATGTATACATGTGTCATTGGGTCACATAGAGAGTGTATTTTAGGGGAAGCGATGGTCCTCTCCGCCCCTCGTTTAACATTTGTATAAACATAAACATAATAATGTGTTCGAGAATTCGGGGAATGGTACTACGAATGACGTGTTGTGGGGTTACAGAAATATTTATCCTATACATTAGGTATCCATTCTCTTTTAATTCAAATTTCAGTTACAAAGTGATGCGGTACATTCACACCAAAACCCAATGGTTATTTGTCAGCAGTAGCCAGAGTATGAATTCCGCATTGGATTTTGTAGATAGTCGATGAATACCGAAATGTACACACCTGTAGCATTTTAATTAATGTAAAATGTCCAATCCCAAGTAGTACCCTAAGTCCCTAAGTACACAATTGGTTGATACTGTTGTATGCCGATTTTCCAAAGTAGCCATTCCAATTTTTTTGTTTTATGTAGAAATTTCTGTAAATACAAATCACACTTAGAAGTTCATGATAGATAATATAGACGTCTCTCTGGACTTTATTTATTTTCTAATTATGCATTTAATTGCTGCACATACCGTTTTCTAATTTAGTAAAATTGTATTAGAAATATATAATTCTATATTTAGAACATATTGTGAGCATTCTTAAAAAAAATCAAATATTTGTTTTCTATATTAGTAAGCTAAAACATTTCATAACTAATAATCATGTTATTATGATTTACTGTTTTAAACATTTATTAGTTATTTTCAGAATGATTTGTTAATTAGATTAAATATTTAAATATCCAATTCACTCATTAATACACGCAGAGATATATGACGTATAGAAGTCAAAAATGTATGAAGGATATCATGGATCATATCCATCACGTCACCACCAATTTATAAGAGATAAAATCTCCTTGAAAATCGTGCCTACGCTTCCAATTCACTCCCTTTGCTTCTCTTCAATGATACTCGGACCCCCCGCCACTGACCACGCAATATTCGGGATTAAAATTTTTAAAAATAAAAAATACGCTAGTCCGACGTATAATTATTTTTGTTTTTTGAATATTAGTTTGCTTTAATGTCTTACTTTACCATTTTTGTCACAATTGTTGAGTTAATTTCTGAAATTCTATTAATGTATTGTATTTTTATTGTATTTATGACGTATTCTGTAATAATTTCAAAAGGGTTTAACCCGTTTACAACTGTAAAACAAAATAAAAATAAATAAAAAAATAATTATGAGAATTTGACGGTTCGGACGATGGATGAAATGCGGTCGCGAGTCAGCGCGTCACGTCAACCGGAAAAATCTGGTGGCACACTACACCCGCGCGTAACAATCGACTGCATACGGTCGACTATTATATTATATAATACACATGCGTCGCGATTGTTATCCAGCCGGTTTCACTGATATTATTTATTATTGGCGGTTCGAAGCATAATAATAGATAAAAATATAATAAACGAAAAACAATGAATCCAAAAAATATTGTTTCGAACGCGTCCCCGTTACCGAGCATAGAACACGACTTACAAATTAGTTTTGGAAATGACCGTCTGCCCAAACAATACGCTCGCACAGGTATTAATACAAATACGCACCGCACCCCGGGATATTTACCCACGTCGTCACGTCACGCGGCCACAATAATGTTGTCACCGGGCGCGTCGTCGTCGTGAAATTATTGTTTTCGAGATTATATTATTATAACTCAACGGTTTAATGATATATTGGTATCGCGAATTCGTTGTGGTTACACGTTAGGGGTAGCAGCTATTGATATTGATTATACTCGCGTGTTTTCGGAACGTTCGTATTTAAAGCGCGCGAAGTTTCTCCGTGGCTCTCTCGATACGTCGTCCACAAACGGTATGTATTATATCCGGTCAAAATCGCGAAAGTTTTACCGTAACTGTTATTATTATTATTATTATTATTATTATTATTATTACTATTATGAGGTAGGTAGTGAAACCGAAGTACCGAAAACAATATTAAAATATGAACGCGGTGTGACACAAAAATAGCGAAAATGCGCGTAAAAAATAATTTTAAAATAGTATCGAGAGGTGATTACATTTTTAGATTCTGAACGAAGTGCTAGTGTTCTTACAATGATGTTAATTTTTTTATTCTTCTGTGTACAAATTTTCGTATGAAAATACTTGTCCAAAAGTTTCGATCAGCAACTTTTTGAAACCGGATTTACCTCTAGAATATACTATAGAGGTCATTTTTTGAATTTCTCAATTCTTCAATTTTTTTTTTTTTTTTTTGGAAAAAACTACCCAAAATTTGACGAAAACGACTCGGAAACCATCATTTTTTGATCCGAATTTTATGAACATTTAAACATAGATAGAAAATCCTATAAAAAAGATTTTGGTGCAAGAAAATTATAAAAATGTGAAAAAAAATTTTGGACATTTTTTGAACATTTTTTTTTATTAACTTCCTTCGTTCAGAATCGTTTTACTGATGAAATGATTTATCGTTTGTTTAAAATTTAATACGCCCGTCAAGAGAATACCATCCGTCGTGCGAAGTATGTCCGGCTTTTTAAAGTTTAATTTAAAAATAGGAACAAATCATAATGTTATCTACATAAAAATAATGTGTAAAAAACGATATTTAACAACATTGAATCAAAGCCCTCGATTTCATAATTTGACGAGGCCCTAATAAATATATCCCACCGATAGGCCAAAAACCACCTGTCTGCCTATGTAATTTTAATATAAATATATTATAATTAAGATTAGACAAATAATAATTGTTGAAATATAAATTTGGGTTTTGTGGGCAGAGCCCCCCCACGGGTATTTATTAAAAATTTTGGGTGGTAGTGGTTGTTAGTAAAAAGTAGTTGTGCCTCATGATTTAACAAAATGTGTTTGCGCCACCACTGATGTTGGCTAAGTATTTACGTTATTGCTTAAATTACATCATAATGTTAATATAGTACAGATGACTTCTACGGTTATACGTTCGATAAGCCTGTTGAACGTTGTGTTCGTGGAATGCGATCCGAGGTAGAGTAGTAGAATAAGAGGGAAGCCGTAGAACGCAGCATACCAAAACGGCGGCATCCAAAAAAGTACAAAATTAATTTCGACTACTTAATTAAAACACGTCAAGATATGGGCCAGGAAGCTGATGATGGGTGGAATACGGCCACGTTGTGTCACGTATTTTTCGTATCGATCGCGCGGCGGCGTCGGGTGAAAATATCTATGCCGACAAGTCGAAGAAATAAATCGAATATGAATTAACCTGTAAATGCACCACACAAATAGCGAATGATATTTTATTTTGTATAAAAAACTATTGGCGAAAATCCGAGAAAAAACTATACGCCAATATCCACATCATCGTGGTGTTTATTAAAACAACTTGTTGAGAAATTCTTCGACGAAAAGTTTTCTCGCCGCAAGAGACAATTAATGAAAACCTTTTTCATCCAGTGAAATATCAATAAAAAAAAGGAACAACCTAAACGTAATTTTTATTGTGCTCGCGTAAATTAATAACGATTCATATAATGATTCCGTTATTTCGTGTCAAATTGAATGAGTTAAAAAACCGAAATACTATCCCCTTAAAAATCGCCGGAAAAAGTCGTTTTTTCGGCCGATACCCCGAATTGAAAATAAGAGGAAAAAAATGGTGTTATACGAGTCAAAAAAAGTAATTAACTCGAATTTAATTGGTATTGATTGCGCATATATATTAATATTATATTTTAAATAACTGTCTCAATGGAAATTGCTGCTGACACTTTGCTTAATAATTATACGCATTCGAGTTGTCATGGAAAATTAATCATTTTTCAAATACACCTACTCGAGGTACGCGAGTCCAACATACACAAAGAATTTCGTGTTTTCCGAATGTTGTTTATATTAATTAATTATGAAATACAAGTCAATCTTTGAACGTTCGAAAACTGATCGATTATCATTACCCAACCTAACCTTTTGCCATCTTCATTTTCCACCCATAATTGCGATAGCAAGTGAGAAAAAGTTAATGTCAAAATTTGAAATCATAAAATCAATTGTGACACTCGGCGTAGTCGGTTAACTTCCCAGAATAATATCATTTATGGAACAAAACATTCATATTGTAATAAGAGACAGTAAAAGAGTTCGCGTTATACTTAAATATATTATTGTTAAAATCTATTATGTCATCGTGATCATTAAAGAACGATACTTACACAAAATGAAAATATGATTATTTTTTCTTTATATTTTGACATTTTGAGCACTGTTAAATATAGTAAATGAATAATTCGATTTTTGTAAAAAAAAAAAAAAAATATGATATGCAAGCCAATATATTACGAATAAGCTTGTACACCATGAATTCATGAATTAAGGTATAGAAAATAACAACAATAATGTTTAGATTTTGAGTGGAGCGAAAAACCTAGTAATATTACAATTTTTGTTTTTCTATAATCACTTCTTCGTATAGGTAGCAAAAAGTTTCGTTCAGCCATATAAACGTATCAGAAATTGGGTCTAGATGGCACTTTAAAGCTTTTTCAAAAAAACAAAAAATAGCTAACTCTAATTTCAGTTTCAGTACAAACGTTAAAATATACCGTAAACTAGATTTTTATGAATTCAATTAAAGTAATTTCGCCGTATCTCCAATACTTATAGTACTAGAAACTTAAAATTTTCAATTATTATCAACAATAGTGTCACATGGTTGAAAAAAATTTCAAAAACATTAGATTGCTTTTCAAATAAGTAAAAAATGTTGAAAAGGTTTGTTTAAGTTTTTTTTTAATACACTTTTTAATTCTTGATATTACGAGCTGAAAATCGTTTATCAATGTTTTTTGTAACCCAAAATTAATAACTTTTAAAATATAAATAACTTTCAATGTATATATTTTTTTAAAGTTTTTCTACATTTATTTCAATCTATATTAAATATTTTCGTAGAAACTGACTTTATAAATAAATTTGTATAGTCGTTCACAGTTTGAATTTATATGAAACTGATCGTACACACGTAAATTATGTTTTTTTTTTTCAATCAAAACCTTATAAAATATTTAAGTCTTAATCCAGTAGAAATCATTTAAAAAAATAAATATTTCTCGCGTATTTTTCTATTCATGGTATATCCTTTTTTTTTAAAAAAAAAGGTTGTCTTTAAGAATAATCTTTTACAAGCGTTTAAAGATTTAGAAGGGTTTACACCTCAAATGACTGTTAATATAAAAATGGCAGATTTATATTTGTTATTATTTCCTAATATCATTTTTTAAATTTATTGTTGTTTTTGATGAAAAATTGTATACAACCTTACTCATATGATATAGGTAAACTTATATTTACATTTTTGATAAAACCAATTGAGTTAATTTTCAATAGAGACCTTTCAAAATTTCAAAACACGGTAAAATCGGTCATTTTTACGGATAAAGAAGCAAACAGAGTACGAATTAAAAAAGTCTAACTAGTTATAAAAAGAGATTTCGATACTATACCAGCCTCTTACAGATTAATCCGTCATTTTGAGGTTAGTAACTATGGAATTTTCCCCATCCTATAACATTTAAATAGTCGCAGTTCTCTGTTTTATTTTTCTAAAATATCAACATTTCAATGAAAAAATAAATCATCGAGTTCATAGGACCACAATTAAATTTAAAAAGAAAAAAAATTAGTGTACTTTTGCATACATATTTTTTGGTTGTGCATGTGTGTGAATATTTATAACTACTATATTGTAAAAACAATTCGTTGTGATTTTAAAATTTTAAAATCACCATCCTAACTACCTGTTAGATTTAGTTTGAAAACAAAGTAATATTTATAATTATAAATGTAAGCACTTTGTTTTCATATTATATTTCATTAAGTCTGTAAACAAAAACGCTTTTGAGCTGAATTTCGCTTTCGACAAGTGCAAAAGCATATTATTACCAAAACTCGAGTTAACATTTTTCTGTTACGCTTTCACTCAAAGCGTCAAACTTTCATAGATTAGGAGGGGTGTCCAATTTTTTTTCTTCTGGTATTTCACTACTCTTTAGTATTTTCAGTATTATTTATATTTTTTTCAACATATACATGCAAACCTATTAAAAAAAAAAAATATGCGGACTTTTTTATGGTATTTGCTATTTACAATTTTAACGCCGGCGTCAACGTTAATCGCTTAGCCTCTTTCCCGTTTGTGTATCACGTGCGGCGTATTGACATTTTACAATAATGATTGAAGCTATTAGTTTACTTAAGCGACTTAAAATTGTATTTATGACATATTTTTTTTACACAAGTTTTATAAATAAATGTGTACAGTTCGATGGTCTCATAGAAAAAACCGATATTTTCTATGTAAAAAACTTCAATAAGTCAAACTTAAAAACAATACAAATGTTGCAATTATTATTATTATAATAAGAGATTATCATTTTTATTATTGTTTTTATCCGTATGTTGATGTCGCTTTGTGAATTTTTTTATCGCCGTCTACGAATTATTGTAGTGCAGAGTGATATTTTTCTACTTTGAAAAAAATAATAAAATACTATTTACGGTCTACAATGGCACAAGACCACTGCGCGGCCTTAACAGTATAATCAATTTGTTGAAATTGAAATAACAACTTATTTATTGGACTTTGAAGAAATAATCGATGATTTTGACATTTCCCAAATCTATAAAAGATTTATGAATTTATATTTTATTTTCTACCTTTGTTTTTTGACTAAATATCAAATTCACATGGTTTATATTTTATGATTAATGTTGTACAGAATTATTATAAAATAATATGTTGTGATGAAAATGAAAGTATTTTTTTTTTCTTTTTTGAGAAAAGTAGGGTAGAGGTTGAAAAATTTTGTATACTTCGAAATACGCCACTGTTCCCAGAAGTACGTCACTACAAACTAGTGTGAAGATAGAGATCTTAGAGCATTTAAACTCCATTAACTGTAATAATGTCAATAAGAACGGGAAATGTCGGTTATGTTAGTCAAAACAATTTTACGTCGTTTCGGTAGATTTTTTTCCAGTTTTTTATACCATAAATATAGAAAATTTTGTTATATGGCTTACTTTGACCGCTTTCACACGGAATGAATACGTGAGTTAATTCTCTTAATACTTGTTTCAAAATTATGTACTCGTCGCTGTTCGGTGACCAATCAGCAAAACGTCTTAATTTCTACAGCACAAAAAAATAACGAATCGCATTAACAATGAAATTAATAATCAAAATAAAAAATAAGTGGGCTAAATTTTAAAGTCTTATTCTAAATCTAAACTAAGAACGCCATCACTATTTTAAAAGCTAATAACTTAGAATGGATTATAAAATCAATTCATATTCAACGTTTTAAAAATTATTAAGTACTATAGGTACTTAGGTACCTATAGTAATTATATAATTTAATGATAAAAATAAAGAAATCAATATTTCATCTTGACACATATATAGGCATGACAAAGTTCATAGTAAAGTTTAAATTAAAAAGAAAACTAAATCTAATTTTGAAAAGTACCAACAAGAAAGTTGTTATTGTTTACTTTCGTAAATCAAATATTTCGAGCAATCAAGAAGGAATTTCATGCAAGGTATATATTAATTAGTAAGTATTTTATCGATTTAATGTCAACGTGTAACGTTAAAACAACAAAATTATAATCATATTTATAAAATTATCGAAATTGATTTTTTTTTTTTTTTTTTTGTGTTTAATTATATAGTTTACGTTAAGAAATATGAAATAAAACGAAGGGCATTATTAAGAAGAATATAAAAACGTGAAGTCATGAAGGTTCCGAGAAAAATATAATTATAATAACAATGTGAATGTAGTAGGAGTTTTCGAAATGCCAACAATTTGGTAAAGTTCAAAGAATAGATGTGTTTCACGCTGTTTAAAACAATCAATAAAATGTATTTTGTATTGTACATTTTAATGTTGTTGGCTTTCAACGGGGTAAAATATAATTTCATAATATTTCAGTAAAAGTTTTGTAACGAAATAATATATGCAGTGCTCAAATTTGGAGGAGGGACAAGTAGTACCTCTGCTCTAATTTTCAAAAATTTTAGCGTTGTACAATTTCTGTAATAATTCTTATCGTTTCTTCTTCTGTACGTGAGTACACTCGTATTTGTCTCTCGTACGAAGCGCAGTCCATTTATTATGTTCCGAAGTATTTTCGGCTTAATATTAACTGTTTCTCATCGCCTTTTGTTAATGGCCACTTGCGTAAGTGACTATTTGTCGCAAATAGCAGTGGTATAGGAGGGGTATCTTTGATGTCCATGATAGTGTAATTTTTATTTTAGGAGTTTAGTCCGCACACATTATTCTTTTATTTATTTGCTGGTACATTTATTATTATTCTTGCTGTTGACGTTTACTCTCACGGATACTGAAAATTGTACACTTCTTTGAATTTAAAATTGCCTACCAATAGTTTATATTCAGATTGTTTCTTGACATCACAATATTGTATTTTTTTTTTTTTTTTTTTTTTGTCATTCACACATTGTCGAATTTACATACTTGCTTTTAGTAGTTTCTCGGTTGTTTGAATAACTTTTCCCCTTGTGTTTCACATCACCGATTCTCCACATTTCTCTATTTTTCGTGGCTCATTCGTATCTTTTACAATTTTTTCAAAAGCTAAATTGATTAATGTAAAAGACAACGGCGTGTTCTTTTGACGCTTAGCCCCGATTTCACTTCAGGTTGCTCAGAGTCAAATTGTAAAAAAACATATTTTACAACTTGTCTTCTCTCACTACAAAATGTTATTAGATATTTATGTATTTCTTCAGTATTGCGAATATACTACTAGTTCTTTCCACAGTTCATTTCTATCGATGCTGTCATAAATCTGTAGTTTATAAGTATTGAATTCAGGTTTACCCTACTCCTTTTTTCATAATTAATAATTATATTATTGTGATTAAAAAAAATATATATTTTACCAATCTGCTGATCTCAAAACATTGGCTTTTGGTAAGAGAGGTGCAGAAACACCATTTTTCGTCCGAAATGAATAAAATCAAAAGATAAAAACAACATACCTACTCCCACATTAATTTATGGAACAATTTAAATACAAACGTATGTTTTTTATTTTTAAATTTGTTGTTACTAAGTTATTGGAATTGCCACCACTAACATAATCAAACTAAATCGTACACATTTTCACTCTCGATTTTATAAGCAAATAAAGACCCTATACTTTTATTTTGCAAATTTGAGCACTGAATTTAATATTTATTCAGATTTAGTACTACTAATTAGCTAAAAACATTTGGTTTATAGGTTAACAATAAATTATTCATTAAATGAAAAAAACGTACCTATTACTTTCGCAACTAATAAAACCAAAGTTTAAATTATATTTTTAATTTTAATTTCATTATTTTTACATTTACACGTGTAAAAAGATCTAATTAATTTAATTTTTTCTTACTTTTTAATTTATCAAAGGTAAATAGATAGTTTTTAATATATATATACCTACTTAACAAACTAATCATGCACGAAACACCAACGTCCCACTCTAATAATCGCTCATTACTTATGTATAATTAATTAATAATAACAGACTACCCTTCGTCGATAATATTAATTAATATTTAATGGAACGAAATAAATTATTTATCTAACGCTAATCAAGTACCTAGGTGCATATAGATTGTAAAATGTACCTCGGCAAACTGATGAAAATCGTGTTCGAATACGAATCCGTCGCAATCGCCGTCTAAATAATATTTAAAAAAATTCAAAAATTTCTCCTCTTGCAGGGGTGATAATTTAAACGGGACGTCCGATGTTTTCGATTCTTCTTCACTGGCATAACGTTTCATCCACGAAGCTGCTAAGACAGACATATGCCCACACACACAAACACTAATTAAACATTTCATAATTTAATAACATATCGTTAACAAGTAATCCGTATTCATCGGGAACTAAACTTTAATGGAAACCTTGCTCGTACTTAAACTCTCCTAACTAAGCTCTCTATTGCGTACATATTTTATGACTAATCAAACGTAGACGCAAATGTTACGATTTAAAAATTAAAAACGATATCTAATGACACGAAAATAAAAAAAAGACGTCTGTATAAAAAATTCAGTGAGAACTCGGCCTCAGAGCATTTTTTTTTTTTTTTTTTTACTTAAAAAAATATGAAACAAGAATGTCGAACAGTGAAAATATTTTCTCGTCTAATTGGTGGTATATATATTTTTTTTTTATCATCACTTTTTTGACATCAATTTTCTTCAAAAACAAAATAGATAAAAGTAAAAAAAAATATATTATTGAATGACAACTTTTATTTCGTTCAGGAGCGGATAACAATTAGATGGGCGTAGAAGCAATGTCAATAACAATAAAATTCTTTGAACGACATTTTGAATTATCAAAGAAATGTTTTACATATACTAATTATTATTAGTTTCATCCCTATCAATAGATTATTATAGTATTTAATTGGTAAAATTAAATATGAACAATTGCTTTGATTTTGAACGACGTTAAAAGTGAATTATTTTAACAAAGATGTTTTTTTTTTATTATTATTTTAGATTCCGAGTGAAGCAAATTATGATTCGTTTTTCTTTCTTCTTTTTTATGAAAACACTTTTGTCGATAGTGAATTTTATTTACATGGCACTTTTAAGTGGTTACTTATTGTTAAATTCTCAACAGTTTTTTCAAGAAAAAAACTTTATCGAACATTTGCATAAAAACGGTAAAATATGTTGTTTCATAAAATCTATTTAAGTTATCAATTCATAGCTTCAAACCGATCACACTGAACAATATTTGATCTTTTTATGAAGTAATCATATAAATTTTAAATTTGTTTTTTGTTCTTCTATTAAAATTTTAAATTCGTAGAATAATGAGTTGAAAATTTAATAAAACCGTACTTTCATATATTTTCGAAGATCTTGAAAATATATAAAAATTCATTTAACAGCATTTTTTTTTTTTTTAAGTTTAATAAACGTTTGAAGTTTTGAATTTTGAAGAAATTTGTTTGAACTGAATATTTTTAATTTTAATTTTAATAATTACGCTCAATGTTTGTTTTGACCAAAAGTTTTCAGCGTATCATTCTATCTATATGAAAAAATGTTGAAGAAGTCGACTTGATTAATAATTTTTTATAAACGTTTAAATTTATAATTACTAGTGAAACGACTGTTAATATGAAAAAAATTACAAATTCTTATTTCCTTATAACATTTTCGATTTACTGTTTTTGGAGTTGAAAACTTTACAAAATCTGACACGTACATAGGTCCAAACCTATGGTTTAGATTTATATTTATTTTTTAAATTATTCGAGTCAATTTTGAAATCATAAGAACTTTAAATTTCAAAACACGAATAAAATTAAATCGACCTGAATTATTATATTCATCTTTCAATATCAGACTGACAATAATATTATCGTTTTTTTTTTTTTTTTTCTAGTTTTCTCAGCTATTCGATTTTTACACTGTCATTTATTAAAACAAACGAATGTGTACGAACTATTGACTGTATAATTTTAGAGGAATAATTTCTCGTCGTCCAGTGGTAATTCCATAATATTGTAAAAACATCGATCGCACGTTATTACAAAAATTGTTTTTCTATTCGTATTTGCGTTTGGGACCATACTCGAATATTTGAACGAAAACTGTAAATTGTCGTTAAAAAAAAAAAAAACGTTTAAAATGTGTGTCATTTTTAGTCGATATCAAATAGAGAGAATTATTTATTTCGTGTTTGATACCCGTGTTTTGTATTTGTATCGCATAACGAGGTACGGATATTTATTAATATTGAATTCGGTAAGAATATTTTAGACGAAAACAAGAAAGAAAATTACTACCTATATATATATATATATTATAATATATTATTTATTTATGCCTGGCCAGCAGTAACGGGGCACGTATTAAGACCACCGTAAATAAAACCGATGTTAGAATAATTAATATTATTCGAGTTCGAAGGAATATAAAAACGAAATGTATTGTTTGTTGTAACAAGTAGGTTAACCTGGAAATAAGAATAATACGCGTGGCGAAAATCCAATAACGATGGCCGTATAGCGATTACGGTCAGGACGACTTGTTGTCGGTCGATCGCCGGACACGTATTAATTTTCGTCGCGTGATAAAAAATACAACGAGGACAATACGCGACAATAAGCTTGGTCGTTATTATTTAAGAGTGTTTATTACTACGGCTACTAGGGACTTATTATAGGAGTTAGCATATTTTTCAAAAATCATTCAAAACACATTATCTGAGTATGATATAGAAATGCGTTTCATAAGGAGCAACTGGAGTTGTGTGCAGTTCTCTTTGATTTGCATATTTTGCGTATTATTATTTAGCTCTTTTTTCGATATTTTTCCCTGAATTTCCGAAGAGATTAAATATTAGGTATTTGATATTTTTATTCGTTTAAATGTAAACTTAAAAAGAATAAAGATTGACGAGAAAAAAAAAGAAATTTCATAAATAATAGAAGAAGAATTAAAAATACATATTAAAATAAATATTATACAATACAATTTTTAAATATTTTGACATTTTACAGTGAAATTAATGTTTTATAAGAGATTATTTTAGCATTTTTTTTTTAATATTTTTAGAGCATATTTGGTACATTTTTAGAGCATAAATGCGGCACCTATTTTAAGTTTTTTTAGTGCTATAAGTCCCTGTTCCTAGTTATTACTGTTATTATTGTTATTATTTTAAGTGAAAATATAATATAAGTTCCGTTCACAAAACGAATATTGTATAACGTACCCCATACGTGTATTTCCAACGTGCTGGATGACGTGTCGTCTGGCTTGCTGCGTTCTTCGGGCTGCATTGTAATCGAATTACTTTTCCACGACATCGTTCTTCGCAGCAATTGTTTCGTTCGATCTCTAGTCCGATCGCATGCCTTAACATTTTTAATATTTATTTCGATTTAATAAACTGGTCGAAAAATAATAATAAATAAAAAGAAACATTGAATGAAATAACTTTGTAAACGCATAATAAATTCAAACCCGACACTGAAATGTCGGGTACAAATCGATTAAAAATTAAATGACTTTAAACGTGGTCGGTCGACTTCAATCTAATATATTTATTTAAATCAATAATTATTATCTTTAGTTAATTAATCGGTGTGGCGAATATTATGTAGTTGTGGATTGTGTCGCGAACCACCTGTTGAATAACATTTCGTTGACAATCTATATTGACTTGAAAACACCATTATTATAGTACTTGATATACCATTTATTATAATCTGTAATGACATATTTAGGCATTTATTAAGATTTTAACACGGTACATTTTTACTGGCTTCCGCCTGTATGAATTAAAAATCTAAATTTAATGTTACACCGAAAGTAAAAATGTTTTGATATAATATTGTCTAGACACGTGCACATTTATTTATTTCTAAAAGTTGTTTTTGTATTAATCAATAAACGAAAATATGAACTCCATCTACCGAACTAATAAATAGTGAATTCGCCGAACCGATCATTATAATAATTATAAAAGACAAAATTTCTAATAAATTTATTCTGATCGAATAACGTCGAGTTTCTCAAATTTTAAAATTAAGATAACTCTAATTTAAATTTCGTAATTTGACATTTCAATTCAATATGTACACCAGAAACCCACTATAGTAATAACCAGGGCTCGGGGCTTTAATTCCCTAAAAAATCTCAGAAAATCTCCATAAAAAAAATGCGAAATTACTTGAAAAAATCAAAAAATGCATTATAAAAACACTCAGTGTACCATTTTGTTTTTTTAAAAAGTATTAGAATTTTAGCATAAATTTAGTAAAAAGTTTTACGGATAACTAGATCTCTTCTAGCATTGACTCATAAGAATTTCAATCAATAATATAATACGAATACGAGTGCGTAATTACGAGTACCCATTTTATAATTTGTTATTTTGTTATATTTTTATAAAAATTTTGATAGTGTGTAAATATGTTAAAATTGAAGAATTGAGAAATTCAAAAAAATCACCTCTTTAAAGTACCATCTAGATTCTAGAGGCAAATCCGGTTTCAAAAAGTTACTGATCGAAACTTTTGGAGAAAGTATTTCCATACACAGATAAAAAATAAATAAATAAATAAACATCATTGTAAAAACACTAGCTTCTTCACTTCGTTCAGAATCTAAAATTGCTATAAGAGGGACTACTGCCCCCTTCGCCCCCCCCCCCATAGAGGTTAGGTAAACAGTTGTTTACACTGTACTCGTATTGATCTGGTTCACCGAGCCTAAATATTTCACATTTTATCACGTGGTTGATAATTATTGATATAAAGAAAAAAAAATAGTAGTTTCATTCTAGTCGAATTCCAGTGATAATACCTTTTTAATGATTTTTCTGACATGCTTTACACGCTGATGACTACGAAACACGATTATTAGAGCAACGTGTAAACATTCGTTCTCCATTCCTAATGCATCTATGTCATGAAGGTTTAAAACTCTTAAGTGTACGTTTCCATAGGTATTCGCAACGATGTCATTGCCAATTGTCATGCCACACGGGTGCATATATTTATATTTTAAGAATGCAATATATTTACGTATGATAATGTACTACCTATGTATTATATTTGAAGTTTTCAAACGTACCTAGTACATTTTTTTTTCTTCAACTTTTCATTATCACTTCCGAGAACTTTCTAAACAAATGCTAATTTCAACAATTATTATTAATATTCTTCAACAATTCACTGTACACAGTGTGTAATTAAGCAATAATTACCTAAACAAAAGTTTGTTTTTTTTTTTTTTCAAATGTGTTTTCGTATCCTGCCGTCCTGATTTTTCTACGCGTTATAAATTCCACGATTTAATTACAAACATTTCCCATGTCGACATGAATATTGTTACATAAATAAAACTGGAAAACAATTTCGTTTAATATGTATCGAATTTCGCTATAAAATATCGTAGGTTTACAAAAATTTTCGTGAAGACACAAAAAATGTATTTCTGATATGTGCTTAAAATGTTTAAACATTTTCCATCTATAAATTTAAGACTGTTAACTTTGTAAGGTACCTTATTTCAAATTAATGTAAAAACTAAAATTATTTTAGACTCTACGCAGAGCAAAAAAAGCTAGTGTTTTTACAATGATGTTTATTATTATTATTATTATTATTATTTTGTACACGTTTTCTTACAAAAATACTTATCCAAAAGTTATCATCATCAACTTTTTGTATCAAAATTTGATTTCTAGATAATAAGGCCGGTAGAAGCGACTATGGGCGACCTCTCAGGGCGCGCCGGTCATAAAGGGGGCGTTAAACTGATAATTTCATTAAAATTTAACGCAACTACCGTGTCCTATGTGAGGAGCGAAAAATACCCATGGTGCGAAATATGTTCTGATTTTTCATGATTAAACTCTACAAACAACGGATAAAATACACATATTTTTATGTATTGCTATTAAACAAAACAAATTATTTCATCCCAGAACTAAAAAATAAAATTAACATTATTAAGGATTTAAAAATTCAATTTTTAGGATAATGTTTTCTTTGTAAAATAAATGTTTTTCTATGTTTTTGGAAAATGTTTATGAATCATAAGAATAAATTAATTGCATAAAATGTATAGCTGACATTTATCCCAAAAGGGTATAAATACAATGATAAATAAGAGATAAAAATATAAGATTATAATGTACCAACTTGGAATTTGATTTTGAAAATCGCAAAGGTTAAACAAAAAACGATATTGTAAAAGTTTTAAATACAATAAATTCAACTCACGTACTCGTATCCGTTATACGTTATATATATAAGTTTAAGTGATTTTAAGACATCAACAAGCAGCTTCGGTCGTATCAACGTCTATTAATCGTTTTTCTAAAAGCAAAACGTCTAAAATATCCGGAAAAATAATTATTTTAGAGACGATTTTTTGTATAATGATGTATTTTTCAACTAGATAAATGCTCGTTTGCGGACGGTGTAGAGGAAAAACCGATACTCTGTGCGGGATATGTTGTCATAAGACCTAGCCCGGACCTACGGGTTTCCCCTCCCCTTCTCGGGCGGACTTTTTCGCCCTTCCACTCGGGCCATCCCACCTCTGTAGTAGACGTTGACGTTTGTTCATCATTGTGATTTTAGCTATTTTTAAGCTAGTCAAACATATTCGATAAAGACGTTACCAGCACGCGGTTTTTTTTTTTTTTTTTTGGATAGCAAACACAAACGCAACTCGAATTAGGGGAGTTTAGAACTCACGGCGACGAACAATCGTATACAAATCATAAAAGTAATAACTGCAAATCATATCGCGCGTGGATTATATGAATATAACATGTGATATAAACCGAAACGAAAAATTTTAAAGAAACAACAAATAATTTCTTCAATAAAACGATTCTGAATGAAGGAAGTTAATAATATAAAAAATAAATGAGAAAAAAATGTTAAAAAAATTTTTTTTTTACATTTTCAAAATTTTCTTGCGCCCAAATCTTTCTTATATTATTTTCTATCTATGTTTAAATTTTCATATAGTTCACATCAAAAAATGATGGTTTCCGAGTCGTTTTTGTCTCAAATTTTGGGTAGTTTTTTTCCAAAAAAATTGAAGGATTGAGAAATTCAAAAAATGACCTCTCTAGAGTACAATCTAGAGACAAATCCGATTTCAAAAAGTCACTGATCGAAACTTTCGGACAAGTATTTCCATACGAAAAGTTGTACACAGAAAAAATAAACATCATTGTAAAAACACTAGCTTCTTAATTTCGTTCAGAATCTAAAAGAATCGATTAATAAAATATAATCATACATAAATAGTATAAGTATTGTAAGTATTGTTATGTATAGGTGCGGATTTTTGTGTCTGTAATATATTACATTATGGTCAATAAATGTTAATTTTTTTGGTTCGAAGAAGCGTAAAATCGTATTTTGTCGGGAACGCTATTGATGCCTGGCCCGCCCGGTCCCGAATCCATTTTACCTTATAAGCTATTCTACTGATCCGAGACGTGTTCCCGAACATAATAATAGTAACGGCGTTAAAGGGGGAAGTACTCGTATTTCACAGTGTTCACAAGCGTCCTTCGCGGTAGAACTGCCGCCGCCCACACCACGGACGACGAGGCACAACGGTATATTATTGGACAGGTGTTGCACGTATACACATCACACGAATATTCTGATATTATGGGATTTTATTATAGTTGATGGAGTGATACCATTTACCTTGTTTAAAATGTATCTCGTGCCGTACAAATGATGAAACGACACGTCATTAGAATAATATGTTAGTTTACTTTAAATTATTATAACTGTAATCAATTATTAAAAAACAGGGTGTCCCACCGTGGATTTACTCATTGCGATTTAACCCAGTGCAATGCGCATAGACTCGTTGTTGTTTTTCGTGTACGATTCAAAACACAAATAGAACTAAATTTCAAATAATTTTGATGATGTTATTTTCGAAAAGCTTTGAGTTTTTATTTTCTTTAACGGCGATCATTCACTACCTACTTAAAACTTTATATTCTGAAAGAGAAGCAAAGGACATTTTGAAAAAAAAAAAACACTACCACTAATCCGCTACTATATAAGCTTTAAATGTCAAACTATTGATATAAAAAAAAAAAAAAAAAAAATCGAACAAACAAAAAATAATATTTATTTTTCGGTATATTAAGTTGAAAGTTGTAACTAGTTATTTGCTTTTCGAGAAAACCAAATATTTCGTACATAAATATAGTTTTAATAAATTATAGTAAACGTAGTTTCATCAATTTTTAAAATCGCACACGAAAAAAAATTCTCTGTGTACGCCAGACGTATAATCAGGGATGGTTTTTGACCTCTATTTTCGATTTTAACCAAAACTCTGTCCAAAACAAGGATAAAATGGACAAAACCTATATGATATAAATATTGAGAATTTTGTTGTAACACTATAAAAGAAAAACATTGCAAAATACGACAGAGTTTTAGACCAGTTCCGGCAAAAGTGATTTGTGTTGAATTATGATTTTGTCCAAGACGTCTAAATAATTAAAATATTATTTGATTTTGTCCACCATTTATTTTGCCCAATTTCGTCTGTCCATTTAATGCGCTCTAAAAAATTTAAGTTTTCAACTAAATTCCAAATCGATAAAGTGACACATTTGCATACATTTGTAAAATTATATTCATAATAAACCACAATTAGTTAATGAGTTATTAAAAAGCATTGATCTAATTTTGTTTTTTTTTTTTTAAGAACTACTTTTTTATCCTACAAAAATGTAAAACCATGTGGGTCGCGATGGGTTTTTAAAGAAAAATTTTGGTCGTGGTCCTAAAAAAGATTCAGAACCACTGGATTATAGTTTAATGTTTATGTAAATTTTACGTGTTTGTTTTAAAAACACTAAATAAAACAACAATAGTAAATCAATAAATCGTACTGTTTACTGTTATTATATATATATATATATTTTAGTCACGATTTTGAGATAAAAACCTTAAAGCATAATAATATGAATATGCAATTGAATTTTAGATTCTGAATGAAGTGAAGAAGTTAGTGTTTTTACAATGATGTTTATTTTTTTTTTTTCTGTGTACAACTTTTCGTATAGAAATACTTGTCCAAAAGTTTCGATCAATAACTTTTTGAAACCGGATTTGCCTCTAGATTGTACTTTAAAG
>JAIPRM010006117.1:0-19266 GCA_025469315.1 Stegophylla sp. TES_Ste_2020 | reverse complement strand
TAAAAAAGATTTTGGCGCAAGAAAATTTTGAAAATGTGAAAAAAAATTTTGGACATTTTTTTTCTTATATTATTAACTTCCTTCGTTCAGAATCGTTTTACTGAAGAAATGATTTATCATTTCTTTAGAATTCAATACGCCCGTCAAGAGAATACCACTCGTCGTGCGAAGTACACCCATCGTGCGAAGTATGTCCGGCTTTTTTTTAAGCTCATTCGTTCCATTTCTCTGTATAAAACGCACAAATTTAATTATTTTTTCATTCATAATATTACTTAACAAACTAATAAAACAGTATTTTATTAAAAAACTTAATTGTACTTCATTTGCAGTCCGAGTTTTTGTTTATAATATTTTTAGTTTTACTTAAATGGTACCTATTACATATAATTTTAATATAACGCGAGAAATTGTAATTTTCTCCAACAATTATTAAATTAGTGATAAAAATTATTTAAGTTTACAGTAGCAGAGTAACAGAGGGAACCCTCAACATTGCCACTATTATAATATACCAAAAATGTTTATAATTTATCTTAAACCATTGGTAAAAATGTAATACAGAAAAAAAAAATTATCTTTCATAATATTTAGTAATTAGTATAATACCACAAAGCAAAAGAAGCATAAAAAGTCATGCATATGAAAGAAAAGGTTTTTATTTCAAGTATTATATGTGTTTTAAATTAAAACTTGATTTCTTTTTTAAGTGTATGCATGTGCATGGTGAAATATGAGTGACCATACTTGAAAAAACGCTGTGTAAGTTATTTCGTATGTATATTTAAATTAGAAGCCCGAAGGATAAGAAAATTATTGTGATCAAAAAGCACACAGATAAGACGATTTTCGAGTGATTTTTATGTTCGACATCATTGAAAGAGTTGCATAGAACTGCTTTCGGCTTACGTGATAATTTAATTATAGGTATATTTTAAATCATTTATTCTTATTTATTTTGTTTCAGTCGCAACTAATATTTCTATATATAACTCATAAAAATTAGTAATTTATATATTTATAATAATTAATACAGAAACTAATTATTTATGTATTTTAATAATAATTATATAATGTAAACAGATTACAATAATAACCTAACGATAAGCTGCAGTTTCACTGACGGGGTCATGATCGCATAAAATTTGTATTACACAATATACATGATGATATTATAATAAAACTATAATACGTTCACTGTGTTTGGACCACGTGTTCAATAATTGGTCTAAACTAAAAACCGATTTTACGAATTTAACGTGTACGTTAAAAAAAAAAAAAAATTATTTATGTTGCTACTGTTGTGGTAAGTTCTCGTTTTGGTACATTTGTCGCATAGGAACAGAATACAATAGTATTTTATAGAGTTACTCGTGCAGTCAGGTGTAGGATGAATGATAATATAATACGATTATTAAAACGAAACGTATTGCAAAAAATTAAACGAAAAAAATTCAACCCGTGGCGATAACAAATTTATGACGACAAAACAATTCCGAAACGAAAAAAATAAACGGTTTCAATTTTTTTTTATATATATATATATATATATAACGAGGACGCAACGTACTAACTACAAAAGTATATTGTGCACATACGAGTTTCGCGTAATTGAATGACGGTGGCGGTGGTTTATAAATTTATAATAAAAGCAGCAGTTGAATTTATAATAACACGGCTTTGCAGACGACGACAATGATACTTTTGCGCACTATATTATATATACAGAGCAGACATTATTGTACATGTTCACAATATAAATGCGTAAACGCGATTTCCAACGGTATCCCGTCGAGTGCACCGCGTATAACCCGAACGAGTAGTTGTGTTATTTCGTTTCCAAATCTCATAATTCCCATACGTTTGCATAACGACCAGCGTTTACTCGAATACGCACGCACACACTGTATAGACGCATTTTCGTATCTGTGTGCTTGTGCTGCATATTTTATTACTCTGTGCACTCGTATATTTATATACATCTAAATATATCTATAGGGTGTCCCGTGAAGACGATTCACTCGTTGCGATTTATTAACGCCTGTAAGACGCTCAAATTTTCGACTTTTTCCCCTTACAAAATTGAAAACACTGTATAATGAAACCCAGGTTTTCATGAAACAAATTTCTCAAATTGTGCCCACTATTTTAGATTCTATATTCCGTATAATAACACTGTTTTTGAACACTGATAATCACATTTTTCGTTAAATATTTAAGTTTAGAAATATTTATTGAATTTCTTGAGTTTCTGAATCAATATTCCATTTCAAAATATTTAGTTAAAAATAACGATTTTTGTTTAGGAAAAAATCAAAAATATATTAAATGTATATGCACTGTATAACGAGTAACTGAGTTCATGGGACACCGTATTACCGCAAACGTGCTTCTGCAGAGTTAAAAACTGCACGACGATAGGTACGCGTTAATAACAATATATAATACTTACTATATATGTATATAATACAACCATAACTACGGCGAGACTCGATAAGGTTAGAGGAAATTATTATTATTATTATTTCGGTCGCAGATGTATTAGTTGTAAAAGCATTATGTTATACATTATATATTTATTCTTACGAGTCCAGGGCAGCCGATTACGCCTATACACGTGCCGCATCTACTGCTGCTGCTGCGTCGTACCAAATAATATATTATATTACAGGAGTGGCCAACATGATAATTCTCACGAGCCGCATTAATAAATAAAATTGTGTCGAGAGGCAAAAATGTCTTTTGAATCCGTTTTTGGTTAATGTCATTGAAAACGGATGTCCGGTATTAATCTTATTGAAATACTTCGAGGAATAGAACTGTTTGAATCATTACGATGTGGTGGTTTTGAAAAGTTCAAATAGAACTGTCGCTCAAAATAAATATTAATTCATACAATAAAAAAAATCTTATTTTGTTTTCACACACTTAGGCCGTAATTATTTAAAATCAAAAAATTATGATCGATAAATAAAATGCAATATTATAAAACAAGATAATCGTTGTTTCAGGAAACGAAATTCGAGCCATATACAACCATGACGAGAGCCGCATGCGGCTCGCGAGCCACAATTTGGCCACCCCTGTTATATATTATATACCGTGGCACCGGTTCTCGTTTATAAAACGCTTCATTCGCTTGTAACACACGCAGCGTAATATCGTGTTTTCCAGCGACTTTTGATTTTGCGAGTGCTTTGTTTTTTTCGCTTTTATTTTTTCACTTTTTTTTGTTCTGGCGCGCAAACTATGTACAAAAAAAAATCTCGTCTCCGTGCCGTTTCACATATTTCCCCGTTTATATACGTCGCTAACGACCCACCAATAGTATTACGCGACGCCACGGACAGTGTCATTTTCAACGAGGAAATCGTTCGATTTTCTATAACGGGGTACGAAAGTCGTGTTATATCACGTAACGACAAAAAAGTAGTGTAAAATGGGGTTCGCAAAATATTATATATTGTTTTCCGATCATTCAATTATTATCGTTATTCTATTCACGATTGTTATCGTGTAAAGCAGCCCATATTTCGTTAAAAGGTTTTTATAATAAGTAATTAATTGAAGTTGAATTATTTTATACGGTAAACACGTTTATCGAGAATCTACGGGATAAAGCTGTATTTGTGCAAAAATCAAAATTATTTTTTCGGTGATACCCAAAAAACACAAATCGTCTTTTTTTGCGATACCATAAAAGCACAAAATCGATAAATGTGCTTTTTTATTTTAGTAGTGGGATAAAAGTGCAAAAAAATGTTTTATGCCTTTATTATGACCTGATACTAATTTAATTTAAATCGGCAGTTTGTAGCGCATTCATATTTTTGATAATTAAAGTTATAATGTATCTGACTTTACCATTAGTTATTTTTTTTTGAAATTATAATTTTTGAAATGGCTATGTCAGTTAGTTATTACGCTACCATCGAGTACATATGCGTGTGATAAAGTCTCAAAAAATTTTAATCTTAATAAAATGAACCGTATTATATATTATATTTGTGCTTATACGAGGGCCTTTTTTTTCATAGTGCAATAATTGCCAGCATAAAAATACTATTTAGTTCCAGTGCCTATAGGTATTTTCAAATCACTACTGGTAAGCACTCCACGGGACTGTGAGCTTCTGAGAACTTTTTCGACATCCCTGCACATAATTCGTCCCCACTACTCGCGCCACTGCTGTATATTAATTTTCGATTTTTTAAATACAATTAACGCGTACGTCGTCGCGCAGTACGATTTGCATATTAACGTACTCAACACTCGTGTATGAAGTACGCGTATTATATTGTTATTAAATACGACTTCTCGTGTTATTCATATTATATACAAGCGCGAGGCCACTGCGCACGAAATATTAATAAAAAGGGAATTGGCGAATTTGCTCGGATATAAAACGCGCGCGAGCGTGAGAGGGGCTGCGGTGGCAGTGATGACGACTGTGCGGGGAGGGGGGGGTGAGTGGAGTATCGTAATTTTTGAACTTTCCAATTGTAAAAAGCTTCGGGGGTCTGGGGAGATGAAACCCCATATAATTCCTGTGTGTGCTTCGTGTATATATATATATATACACATACACAATACAATACATACTGTACGTGTGTGTGCGAGTTGTTTGGCCTCCAGATTACATTGCCAGCGTTCGATCCCCGTCCTACTACTCTGCCGCGTGTGTACCCTGCAGCATCACTCACATACTCCGAGCACCGCGCGTCACGGACTCAACTAGAGAGGGCTTATAAACGGTGGTGGCGAGGTATACGGGATTGGGGTTATAGGTTAGGCGCGACGACGAGTAGTGGGAGGGGGAGGAGGTGCGCGCTGATACCGTTCAAACCGACTATGCTGCCGTATATACAAGTAGTACGGTAGCTACTGCTACTGCGGTAGCCGAGTGTACGCATCATTGTTTACCAATTGTTACCTCGGGGAAACCGCGCGCCACTTCCGCGCTTCTTCTCCTCTCCGCCGGATCACTCCGTTTCGCTCTCTTAATCTTTCTCTGTCTCTCTCAATACAACTTGGCTTTCTCACTCTTGCACCCGTCCCAATCGAATACATTTTTATTAAATTTACTCTACCGTAGCGGTGGGGATGTGTACATCACACTCGCCCCCTTTTGTGCGGGGTGGCCTAGTAGCCGTGTCACGGCGGTCGCGCGCGCGTTGGTGGACATTGCAGTGGTAGAGGAATGTTTTCGAGGAACAACTAAAAACAAATCGGGAAAAAACGTCAAGAAGAAAATTGAAAAATATATGCGAAATAGTACCGTTTATATACATATTTATATATTTAAGCTATAACAAATACATATTATATTTCAAAATATTTTACGAACAAAATGATTATTCCAGAATACGTACGTTTTTTTTTTTTTTTTTTTGGTTCGTAATGGGAACATTTAAAACACGAGTTCATATTATATTACAGTTTGGATTAATTTTATCACGGATTATATATTTTATCGAGTACTTCGAATCATACCGATTTCATTTTCAATATCACTATTTACAAACTATACATGGTTTGCAATAGCAGCACTTTACAGAAGATTATGAAATATTGTATATTTATTTTTCGATAACTGTCATTCGCGTTATGATGGGTGCTCAGCGCTTCCATTGAAATAAAATATTGAATTTATATACATAATATTTGTAGAGTATTTAGATATATACTCATATAGCTCAGCGTTTCAAAACGCGATGAGCTATAAAAATAAAAATAAATTGTGTACTACCCTTTTTTTGTTTTTTGCGTTTGGCAAATTCACTCTTGCACGGCGTCTGATAACGCGTGACACGATTACAGACTTATTTCTCGCTTAAAACCACCAGACCTTTAAAGTGAACTAATATGTCATACTATTCAGTGTATTTCGAGGAACGTATTCGATATCGTCAGTGTCTTTAACAGTGTTTTTCATCGCGAGAGGACATTTTTTTTTTTTTTTACACCCATGTGTATTTTACAAAACGCTTACAACAAATTGGTTCGCGTGTGCTGCGTCTACTGCACAATAATATTGTTGCGTATCGACTTTAACTCTTTCGGTTTACACGGCGAAACGTAATGTGCTTAAAAATGTTCTGCCAACAAATTAATACCATTTCATCGGGGCACTAATAATATTAGTTAGTCGCTGAATTAAATGTTCTAAAACCTACCTATCAAAAGAACATTGAAATTACCCAAAAAAATCCATTAATAAATATAAATGCAAAATGAAAGTTCCATATTTTATTGGCATGTACATGAATGTATTGTATCCTAAAGATTCTCACATAAAAAAAAAAAAAAAAACTTTATTGTATGAAATAAAACTCAAAACTTCCTAAAATAATATTTTGAACTTTATTGGTACTAAAATTTTATATGAAACAATAAAAATAAATTTTAAAAAGTTGGTGAATTCTAAACCATGGGTATTTTTCGCTCTTCGGGTAAAATACTCTTGGTGGGTGTGTTGAATTTTAAAGAGATGATAAATCATTTCTTTAATAAAACTTTTTTTAGTTGAGTTTCAGTTAATTAATACACAATAATCATTGTCAGTTTTATAAAAAGAAAAATACGATATTAATGTGTAACATAAAGTTTGTAAGCAGGCAAAAACTCTATAAAAACACTGAGAACAGGAAAAAACCATTTTTAATAAAAAAATAATAATACTTATTAACAATGTTTTTTCACCAAAGTATTTATCACATTGTAATTTTATTTATAATTAACTTTTCATAAAGTTTGAATTAGCAAAAAAAGTTTTAAAGACCTTATCGTCAAATTTTGAGTATTTTTCCCGAAGTTTTAAAAAATATATGAGAATTTCGAAAAATAATATTTTTAAATTACAATCTAGAGCCGAATTTTGATTAAAAAAGTGGTCAGTGTTTTAGATAAGTTTTTTTTTTTTTAAACGAAATAGTGTTTGCGGGAAATTAAAAAAAAAAAAAAAAAAAAAAAAAAGAGGAGAAGAAAAAAATTATATTGTGAAAACACTAGCTCCACTTCACTCCGCCGAGAATCTTAAATTGCAAAATGAGAGTTTCGATATTGAAGTGCCTTCAACGAATAATGTACTTGAAACGCATTGTTCTCGAGCGTTGAAAAATTAATTCCACTTTTCATTGAAATATCAGTCTTAATTATTATTAGATATACATGTCCACGCCGCATTGCCACGCGAACCTCATTTCGACACGAATTTTATCATCCACGCGTTCGTGCAGTGGGGAAAACCCACAGTGACACCGAATCACCTATGTATTTACGTACCGTTTGTGTGTGTGTGTTTTCCCGGGTTTTTCGATTAAAAACCTCCACGCGCTACGCTACAATCAGCACACCGTTTGTTCACATATTATTTTAAAACATTACATAATTTATTATTCATGAATCGCGCGTTCCACGCGTGCACAGCGTGGCGGAGGCGGTCATATCACTTTCGATGGCGCGCGCGTTAAATCCGCGAGGGTTATCGATTTTCCGTACAGTCACGTCTGCAGGCCACTTATGCGGTCACAATTCCGTAACGAGCAAACCGTACAGTACACAGCGTGTGTCGAGTGTGTGTGTGTGTGTGTGTGTGTGTGTGTGTGTGTATGTGTGTATCTACAACTGTATATTTTATATAATTCGAGTTGTCGTGTACGTACTTATATACGCGTCGCAATAATTGTATTACGAAAATCCGAATAGATTATAACTGCAAATTTTGCATTAATATCGTGTAATGTGTTCGTTTGGTCATGGTATGTGTGTGTGTGTGTGTGTGTGTGTGTGTGTGTGTGTGTGGATATAATAATATTTTAAACTCGATGCATTCTGCGCGTTTTAGTTTCCCTTATATATAATGATGGGAGGGGGGGGCTCATCCAATAATTATCCATATTGTATTTTATTTTGTATACATGATAGCAGTTAAATTAAGTTCTGTAATTTTTTATTCTCAATTGATAACATTTTTGAGAGAGTACACAGTACAAAAAAAAAGAGTACACAGTCCATTAAATGAAATCAAAATTGAAAATCCATTAATCTTCAGTACATCATAGAATTGCCATTTGGGCATTACTTTAAACACGTCATTTTTGAAATTATCCTGAAGTTTTTCTCATAACCTTATGTCTATTTAAGTAAATGTCAAATTATATTTTATTAATTTAGCAATAAATCCAAAATAATGAATCTTAAAATTTAAACAAATTAACAATATTTTGTAGCACTATAGTAGCCTCCAATCTCATATAATAAATTTATTAAGTTCGATAAAACTATCGGACAGATTTACCTTTATTAAATGCAGAAAACTGAAAATATTGAAAACTTTTAGAGTTTTAGTGATTTTTAGTTTTATGATCATATTATATTAATTGAAACTCACTCAAAATGATGCTTGGTGGCTTTAAAAACACTAGAAACTTATTTCCCTGACATTTTACCACCGGGTGGAAATAATTATTTTGCATACTTTAAAATATCGAATTTAAATTAAATGGCAATAGAAGAAATGTTTATTTTTTTACCACTAGCCCCTCCCTTAGCCAAATCCTGCGTAAGCTACAACTTGGATGTGATTATTCCGATATAACAATATTATTCGTCTTTAAATTATTCGTAAATAAAGTAATATTACTGCATGTTATTCTTACGAGGGTACTAATACAGTATTTGTTTTCTGTTACAGGTAATTTAATAAAACAAGGACTCGTGCATTACGTACATTTTATTATATACAGGGTGACTCGCATGAAAGATGTTAAAAACTATTTAGAAAGTGATTCATGTGTCACTTAGAAAGTGATAGAATTTATTATTTTATGTCAATATGATTCTCAAACGAATATTCTGGAGATATTTTGAATTTTGACAGTTTCTCGGTAGCTCAAGAAAATCTGAATACTCCGTCCGAATGCTGATTGAAATAATCTGAACAAGTATGTAGAAAACTGTTTGAGAAAAACCAATTTCCGTTTTTTCACGATCAAAAACCGAACTAAAACTTATGTAACGAAAAAGTCGTAGTAGTATTCGAAGCGTTGAATCGCCTCATGCCATTATTTCTAACATCACTCGTCAATCACCCTGTATATTGTACAGTGCATTCGTGCAACACTACTATCATCGTTACGGTACGTATAAAAATGCAATACTCTCAATATTTTTATACAAATATGTACATTCGTAAGCATACAAATACAAAGTATTTTATAATAATATATTTATTATCATAAAATATGGATACGATTAATAAGATAATTTTTTTTCAATTTTGAATCGTCGTGTTTTGATTTCACGATTCGAAAACAATATCGATAGTCGACGTCAACTCCTGAGTAAAGAATCATGATAGGCATAGCCGGATTAAGGGGGGTCTAGCCGGGGCTGTAGCCCCTGCCCTGGGGTCCACCCAAGTATCAAAGTGACAATGGCCCATACAGTTTTAGACTGAATCACATTTTTCATTTCTCAGTGATTTTAAGTTATACTTAGCGTAAATGAAGTATGTACTAAGGGAGATGGATTCAAGTAAAGCAAGAAAAAAAATAATGTATTTAATAAAATAGTTTTTGTTTTATAATAATATATAACCTTTTTTTTTTTTTCGTTGGCATGTTAATAAATTTAAAACTTATCACTAAACTTTGTATTATCATGCATTATTATTTAAATTAATTTGGCAGTTTTGACTTTTCTTTTACTACAAATTAATACTCTTATAGACGTATAAAATATATTCATTAATAATAATTTTTAAGTTAAATTTGTAAACTAGTTAAGTAGAAACATTTACTTTTTGCGAGCGAAGCGTGAGTATTTTCAAAAAATTTTTTGTCAGAAGGGCCCATATGAAATTCCGCCCCGGGGCCCAATGAGCACTTAATCCGTCCTTGGTGATATTCTCTCGGACTGGGTTGGTCCTTGTGATTATAGGTTAGAGTAGGTGGTATACACCTATATAATAAAGCAACCATCGGCGTTCGAATTCATGCACACCACGACGGCGGCGGCGCTTCGACTGTGTCGTACCGTTGAAGTTTAAAATCGCGCGCGCGCTCGTAATAAACGACTGTTGGGCACAAAAAGCTTTTGGCACAGGTTTCTGTTACTTTGCAGAACCTTCTCGCCGTTTTTTCTCCCCCCGCCACCGGGTCTCTCTATATGTATAGATAATTGAAATCGAAATCCTGCCAGAAAATCGCAGTCTATATATCGCGTCGGGGCACAGAAATCGTCCAAGCGTCACATCGCGCTCTTTCCTGTGGTAATGGGTTGTTTCCTATATAGTGACACGCCGTTGCCGCCGCCGAGGAGGGGTGAAAATGCGGCGGGAACGGATGCCACCGCGCCGATGGAAGTGATCGCGGGTACACAATAATGGTGGTGGTAGGTATGGTTTACTTGTGCGGTGAAATAAAAAGAAGAAAAAGTTTCCACCGAAGGGGAGAGATGGAAAAAGACTGAGAGAGAGAGAGAGAGAGAGTCGGAGAAAGTCGATCGTCACATCGGTTGTGATGTGACCGTTAAAGGGAATGCCCGTATAGGTACCGCCGATCTGTCTGTCGGGTTGCTGACGTTCGCGTTTCTTCCGTGAAAATGTGCAATTTATTTCATTGTATGATCGCTTGTTTATTTTCTTAAATACTGATTTTTTTTTTTTTGTCATCTACTCAAAAATAAAACAGCGGTTGAAAAAATCGAATTGTGAAAACGTTTCCATCACACGAGCCTTTATGACATATATACGCGCGCGCGTGCACCGAACGTCGTCGTAACTGTATATGTTTGCCGGATGCTACCAATATAATATGCTTTATTAGTATTCAATTAAATGTTTCACCAACGCTATATTATAATATATGCACTACTGGCCATTGGAAATAACTATAGACGCGTCGTTTATTATTTATTTATTTTTTATTTGTCTAAGGTCAATACCAGCCGCGCGCGCGGCGTGTGATAACAATCAAATCGCACGAATACATAATATGCATTTTACAGTAGAAATAAAAAAAATAAATTGCTTTCATTTGTTAATCAATTTAACCTGCAGTAGGATAATCACGTCTATAATTATTGTAATATATGCATTACAGGGAGTATATGGCGCATGCAGTCTCGCCGATTGCCGTAAAATGCTATAATAAAAATTAATTAAAATATTCTTATACGTAATTTAATTAATGAAGTAAATTTAGTTTTTTTAACGGTGAAACGTTTTTACGACCGGATTTAGTGAGTGCGCGGGGACACGTCACATATTATTATATATTTCGGTGATGTATCGTAAAAACGGGTTGAAAATATTTTAATCCGAACTGTGCTCGACGTTTTTGTTTTGACGTGAATCTCGATAAGATATTTTCGTAACAAATGCTCTTACACTATTTCAAAACAAACTTTCTACGAGCTCACGGAAGCTTTCCACGCGGAAACTTTTAAAACGTATCTAAGTACGGCGAAAGTACAATATAAACAAAACCGTCATTGGATTTAATCACACGAAAAACTTACGCGATGTGTTAAGCTTTTTTTTTTTTTTTGCTTCTTCCTTTGTCCGAGTGTTATTATAAAATATTTTTTAATGAAGCGCCGCGACACACTTGAATTTAATTACGAATACGTGAGTATTTTAAACAAAAAAAAAAAATAAATAAATAAATGAGACTTTAAACGAAGCCGAGAGCAGCTACTCGATTCAAATGAGTTTTGCAATAATAACGTGTCTGCAGATATATTGGAAATGGTTACAATGAACGTGTAGATTTCGTGTCTATCACGTTCGTGTCGATATAACTGATACGTGCAGCATCGCGAATATCGAGGAAAGACATAAATAAAATTAAAAATCGAAAACCGAACGATTATTATTATTATTTTTGTTTGTGACGGCTGTGTTCTCTTCGTCGTCTCGCCCAACGCCAGAACAACACTTCGAGCTTGTATTTTTGACGCACTGTTGAATATTCCGTCGTGTTTCCCCTCTTCCCCTAGCAGTCATTTCCTACGGATGTAGTCGATTAAAAAGTCAACGATATGCGGCGTTGTTACATAAGGTCGCGTGTTCACTGTGCAGCATCCAAGCCGTGAATAATATATATATATATATATATATTTTTTTTTGTCACACAATCTCGTAGGTGCCATGCGCGTGTGTATACTGTACAATGTCGGAATAGTCGGGGAAATTATTATTATTTTTTTTTTATGAATGAGGGCGGAGGGATTATTTTATTTGCGATTCTCACCGCCCACAAAAATTGTCGGCTCTCTTAATTTCAATAATCCTACAGGTATCCATAAATCGTTCATATAAAAAACGATTTTTCGTCGTCGTACTTCCTAACAGTTATATTTGAGTTCTGAAATTCTTTCATTGGCATAACCCGCTACTGCAACGAACAATATAGTGACCTATTATTTTTTTAATGTTCTTTCAATTAATTTTGCCTCATATAAGACCGAAATTTCCGCCCATCAAATCACTAAAATAGACGACATCATTGGAACAATCTAACAGGCGGATTTGTACTATTTTTCACATTACCTATTGTCATACAGTTACTAAAGTGCTTGTCCAGAGCTATTTGTACATAATAATATTTATATTACGTTATAATTCGCACGTGCGTGCGTGCACGTTCACGCACACACGTTCGTATGCAAATCATTGTGTAATAATAATAATAATAATAATAATTGTCCTAGCGTGCGGCCGACATCGGTAAACATCTCCCCGCACGTTATATGCGTGTATATTGTATTAAGTACGTACCGCAGTCCGATAATAATTAATTGTAAGGACAAACGATATAATCGCATTGTATAATATGGTAATACTGCAATATAACCAAACGGACTGGCGTGTGCACCACGGTCTGTGTCCGCACAACATGCAGTGTGCGTAAAACATGCTCGCGCCGGAGGTTGACAAAATAATATAACAAAAAAACGAATTGACTTCCGCATCGTATTGATGCGTCCACCACAATCATCGTATCAATTATATATATATATATATATATATATAATACACGAAAATGTATGGTAAAGTAATAATAATAATACGAGGTCACTTATATTCGTATAATTGTTTCTTAGATTATACGCAGACTTTATTTTTTCGTTATTTTTTGTTATTCTCGTCGTTCGCCGTTAGTCGACTATGTCCGTACAAAATCTCCAATCTAAATCACCCCTCGGTTTGCAGTGAAAAAACCACTTCGGACAGGTGTTGATAACCGTTATCATCTCTCGCGAGTATTTATAGCATTCTGTTAGTGTTACATTTACACATGCAATGGCACATTATTGGTTGACAAAACTTTTTACGAATCGAGACTGTGAAAAATGTATTAAATTTATCACGAAAGAATTTTCCACAGATCATTTTTACAGTTCTCATAATACTCATTGTTTTTAAGACGAATTATAATCAAGTATTAAAATACCTATCAGAAGACTATTTTAGTCGATGTTTTTAGGTGACTCCCCCGGCGACCGTTCAGGGGTTGCAACCCTCTGTTTGAAAACATTGCGAAAATGCGATATTTTGTCATTATAATAATATAATAAAGATTTTATCTGAATAGATTATTTTTCTCGAATTGCAACTGAAAATGGTGGGTAAGTACAAACTGGACCGTAAAATACGCGCGTTTGCAGTGAACTGACGGGTGAACTGATTGTCTATACACAGAGGTTTCGCTGTAATCCAACAATAACGACTACAACGGACGACACAATGCAAATAATACACGGTTAATATTATACACGTGGTACCATGAACCGAGTATGCGGTAGTGTGCGTGGGACGACAAAGTGGACGCGCCGCGGCGTTTAATCGCTTTTTGGCGCGTCCAGACGCGCAACCCGCGTTGCCGTTCCACGAGGGATTTGTCACCGACCGCCGCCGCGGCGGTTTCGCGGGGTCCGGAGTAGAGGCCGTCACGGATAACGCACGCGTGACAAGAGAGAGGGACACTTTGATTGTCAAATTATTTCCGAAATCCCGGTCGATCCGTGTTCCGATGGATAAAGCATGAACCTGTCGCGTAGACTGTGCGTGGGCTCAGAGGATTAAAATGCCGCCGCCGGAATGCGAGATCATATTATTATTATTATATACCGAGTGATTCGTTTAGCTTTTTGTTTTCCCTGATAATTGCAAGTCGTTCTGTTTTTCTCAAATATGAATATTTTATATTTTATTACTCTTAAATTAGAAAAAAAAAAAAAAAAAAAATGATTTTTGCCAGATTTTAACTTTCTTAAAGAACACGTTTTTTCTTAGACACTTTTACATGTTTATACAATTCGGTTTTTTAAACAACATGTAGTTTAGGGGATGAAGTAAAAATTAAAGGTTGCAATAATAGAATATTATAATATGTTTTGCAATAATTCCTATGTTTGTGAACAACCTTTTGTAATCGAATATTCCTTCGAATGATATTTAAATGTTATAAAAATTAATTTATTAAAATTTATGCGACCCGTTATGAAAATAGTGATAAGGTACTATGACATTGTGAAACAGTAGAGATTTAGTGTTCATTTTAAAATTCACGAGAGTTGCTCGCGCATTTCATCCCCCTATGGCCCTCACGCGTGAATCTTTGAAATATGACTTACCTTGCCGATAAATTCGTTTATTTTTCCGTCTAAAATGACTTCATGCGTCTTTCTTGTACCGAATTTTTTATTCTATTAAAACTCGTTATATGTTTGTGAAATATTCCACTTTTTTTGAATAGAAGTGGTTTTTTGGTTTTTCCTTTTGACAAATTATAAATATTTCGTTGAAATTTAGTTTGCTTTCGTTTTTCTGATTTTCTCAATGAAAGTAACTTCACTACCTATACTTGCGATGAGATCAATATATTTCGTAAACCAATACCAAATTTTGAAAACCTTCACCGAATATGTATATATTTGGAACGATCTCGAGAACCACGTGAATTCACCGAAGGAGAGCGCGGTAAAATTATTTTAATCAGGTTAAAAGAAGTTTAATGTCGAACCTGTGTAACCAATTTTCAAGTTGTGATTTCGTTATACGCCCGCGCCGCGCCGTGTAAACGCATTACGAACAAATATAATACGGACGAGAGCAACCCAATTTCAATTTTCTCCAGGGACTACTAAAAGTTCAAGCGAGTCAATTTTTCCCCGAGTATATTTTCGGTCTCCAATATTATTATTTTCCACCACACATTACACCGCGCGGTACCCAACGTCGATTCATCACACGCGTGTCCACGAGAGAAATCCATCTCTGGATGTTGTTAAAATATGTCATTTCAAGCGGGTAGATTTTTATCTACAGCGCGGTGATTCCCAGTTGATTCCACGTTTATTGATTATCCTATTTATAATATTGTTGCTTAGTGCGTGTGGATGAAATTATAATAAATACAGATCATTGCGAATAGACTCGAATACAAAATGGCCGAGTAAGAGGATATCACTGATATCGATTTTGCATGGTATGCAAATACCATGAAAAATACATAATAATAATATAGCATTGAATATATCTCGAGTACCTGTTGAAAATTAACGAAATAACCGTTAAATTCAATGACGCAAATCACATTTTACGCAATGTAAGTATTTAACAAATTCTAAATTCCCTCCAACATTCCGTACTAGATTTTCATTTGATCCCTTTACGCTGAAATATTTGTTGTTTGCTAAAGTATACATGAAAGTATATATTAAGTACTTAATCGTGATTGGTGCACTCAGGGGCTGATCCAGAAATTTTTCAAGGGGGGGAGTGTAATTAAAATTTATTATCGTTATAACTAGTATTTCTCACAAGTCACAGTGTAATACATTTTTATATGATAAGCTCATGGGAGGGGTATTTACCCTATTACCCTCCCCCCCTTAGATCCGTCACTGGGTGCACTTTGATTTATACCATAGCGTATATTTAAATAAAATTATGTACTCCAATCATTTACAATATTTCCAATGGTCTTCAAACATTCATCGATAAACAAAACGAATATGTTTCACGATCCGACGATAATAATATAAGGTTATCGGAATGTATGTTTTCATGGTATCACAATAATAATTATTATTATGCAATTCGATCGGTTCTTGGAAGTTTGTATGGTTTTTAATTAATGTTATTATTATTTTTCTTTCATATGTATGTATAATCGTAAAACGTTGAATAACTAATGGCTCAAATGCGCAGATAGCTTATGTTGTTAATTTTATTCATAGAATCGCGCTGCGGATATGCTTATCTTCAGACTATCGAGATTAATCAACATACCGTAATTGAATTGAACTGTGTTAGTTATCGACGTATCAGACGGTTTTGGACAAAAGGGTTCTGTAGTATGTAATAGCGAGTGAACAAATTTATTTGTAATCGAATTACGCGAATAGAGAGCGGTTGCAGTAACCGCAACGTGGTTCGAGGGTTATATTAGCGTGTACGTATACACGGTCAGTCCCTGAAATGAAATTTACCTGAAAAGTTCCGCAGAAAACTCGAGATAGAAAAGTGGTTATTTCGATTTGAGAGAGAGGTCCTTTTGAAACGAATGTGATTTTCTGGTAGTATATTATCGTGACGTAAAAATGAGTTTATGTGGTATTTTCGACGTTTTATTCATAGGAAAAAACTTACGTGCATCGTCGTACATATAATATCACGAGCATGAGAACACGCGGTAGAGATTATATTTTATTATTATCGTGTAGGCTGCACTATTCCCTTGTCCAATTGGAATCGAAAAATTTCTCAAAACTCTAATCTAAACCAAGAATATGTTCATAACCATATTATATGTTCATGAGTTATAAATTATTATAAGCCGACTAATATGCAGTATAATCACACACCAGTACGCGCATGCGTATAGCGCAGTAAAACGTCATCTTATTATCATGACGGTTATAACGGAGTCGCTTAAAACCATTCTCGTCATTTTTCCCACTTTTCGAGATGTTCTGCAAAATCTGATTCATTGCTGCAGATTTCGAGTGTGTGTAATATTAGAATACACCACGCGTGACTGTACACAACGCGAAACACTTTTTTGAAAAACGTGCTAGAAGAATAGGAAACAGAGTAGTAATGTTTTTAACAACGTTCCTAGTGAATAGTTGGATTTCAAAGTGAAGTCCGTTTGTGAAGAACCTATGGCACGCGTGCAGAGTTGACACGTAGCTCTGATTTCAGTGGCACGCGATAAAAATTTTAACAATTTTTTTTTTCCTCTCTTGGTTTCACCTAAAATGCACAAAAGGAGCTCATCGATTTTTTATTTGTTTATTATTATTATTATTTTTTAGAATTCCAATAATTTTAAAAATCTCGTTTGCAAAATTTTGGGCGCTACTCCTAAAAAAGGTTTTCCTCCGTTAATGTAGGTAAATCGTGACACAAACCGCGAATAGTGACACGCTGAAATATCGACCATTTCGAGAAATCTCGTGCAATCGGTTCAGGCACGTAACTAGAAATTTTTCTCGAAAGGGGCCAACATTTTTTAGCCCTATTCTAATTTTTGTGTCCCCCGACTTCGTTTTCAAATCTTACTTTGCCGACTAATTATCATAAAAAAGCTAGTAGGGGGGTATTTGAATTTTTAGTTTTCATTCTATTATTAGACGTGTTATTGTCTTATCTCCAATTATTTTCGGATGACGTATATATTAATAAAATAAAATCTCAGAACTTAATTTTTGCTATACGATCGTTAATTATATTATGGAGTATCAATGGACAGTATACACCATATTTAAAATATTTAAAAATCAAATCACGGGGGTCAGACCCCTTAAGGCCCCTCCCTAGGTGACGTGCCTGGACGAAAACGTTTGGAATTCGTAAAAGCTACTGTATAATAATAATTATAATATAATAATATATATATATATATATATATGAATAAAGGCACAGGTACGGGTCATGTAGTAGTAGTAGAAGATTAAGACGTGTGCGCACTTATCGAACGCGCGACGGTATTTAATGAGCGCAAGCGCATAAAATGCACAATGCCGAATGAAATTTCACTCTCAAACGGCACGTAGTACTATTAAATTTATCGTATATTATTAAAATATATTATGATAAACACGTCGTAATATCGCGTAGAAACCGTGAATGTGACGCGGATGACGTCAACATAACGACGCGCGGCGACACACGATGAAAGTGAAATTTTAACACGCGGCGGCCCTCGGGTTCGTTCCCGTTCGATAGTATCCACAACATATACATAATATATAGTACATTCTATATTATATTATACACTATAATGAATAAAATATATACACACACACGAGCATAAAGCATATAACATATGTAATATTGATATAAAAATATAATATTAACACACGTACTCGTATACCTATGATAAATATGTGTATGTGTGCTCGCGTTTATTATTACATTAGAGCTTATAGGTACTATGTTGCTTTTAATATTATTATAACACACAAAAATGCAAATTATAATATATAATATAATACTCTGATAGACCGCCGACTGCTGCCACCGGACGACTTGATGCGGTGCTGTCGTAATATTGTGTATTTATGTAAAAAAATAAAAATAATAAAATATACACTGACGCCTAATAACAACACGTATTACGTGCAATATATTATAATATTATATATTATTACACCGTATATAAAACCGCCGCCGCCGCGTATAGTCGCCCCCCCCCCGCGCGTCTCGTCCGCACGGGTTTTCTACCCTCGCGGGGTTTTTCGCTCGCGTAAAATTAATAAACGCATAGATCTAAATCTCGTTCGTCACACGAGGTCGCGGCGTACACACAAAGCAATATAACAAATAGTACACGGGGGCCTACGATATATATTATATTTTTTGCGCTCGCGGTACGTATAGAACCGGTCTAGTTTTCGCGGGGCAATGTACTGTGTAACGCGCGTGTACGATAATAATAATTAAAACATATTATTGTAAATCGTAATATTATGATAATATTCTGACAAAGTTATGTCACCTCGGCTAAAAGATCAATTCGGTGGAAAATAGAAAGACTTTAGTGGAAAAAAAAAAAAATGAATAAAAAGCCGGACATGCTTCGCACGATGGGTGTTCTTCGCGCAATGGGTGACATTCTCTTGACGGGTGTATTTAATTTTAAAGAAACGATAAATCATTTCTTCAATAAAACGATTCTGAACGAGGGAAGTTAATAATATAAAAAATAAATGAGAAAAAAAATTTTTAGAAAAATTTCCAAAATTTTT